>WEIU01015789.1:43317-70977 GCA_013389925.1 Aegithalos caudatus
AAAAAAAAAAAAAAAAAAAAGAAAAAAAAACCCCAAACAACTTTGCCCTTCAGGTGAGGTTACTGTAGCAGCTGCATTTCTTTATGATACAGAGACACCCCTCTGAGAAGAAAATAATGGTCCTGGGTAAGAGTGCCTGAGCAGCTTTGGGAACCACTCAGAATCAGTTTGTGATTCCTGGGGCTCTGTGAAATATTCATTAAAGCTCAGGGGCAGGTGCAAAGAGCCATGAACAAAAGAGAAATTGAAGCTGAGTTGCTCCTTCAAGCCTGCCAGGTGGTTTATCTACCACTCCTTGTGCCTGCTCAGTTTAATCCCAAAGTTACTGAAGCTTCTCCTGGTGTTCTTTTTTTGGCCAGTTGGAAGTAGCAGCAGGTAATTGTGGCCCAGTGGAAAATAATCTTTCCTGACAGTTCCCTTGAGGTAAGGACACATCTGAATATTTGGTGATGCAGTCAGGGATGCACTAAGGACGTTTCAGGGAAGGCATTTCCTCATCTGGGAGGAGTCACCTAACATTGGAAGAGAAGCCCCGTTCTGGGGAAGAAAAAAAACCAAATAAAAACAAAACACACAAGACAAGGGTGTGTTCCCTTGGAAGGGTTTGGCTCCATCCAGTCTAAGGACCCTCCTTACTGTGGAGGAAAAGATATTTATAGTTTGGAAATCAGCACTGGGATGAAGACTTGTCTCCCTCTGCCTCTATGGGATGCAGGAATTATCTGAAAGCAAGAGCAGGTGGAGGAGGGCTGGTGAATTAAAGGCCTCCTCTCATTGAAAATGTTGTCAGGAGTCTCTTGGGAGGCAACACTGGAAGGCAAAGGAATTCAGGAAGGCAAAGGAGTTCAGGAAAGCTGGATGTGCTTCTAAGAAGGAAATTTTAAAGGCACAAGAGCAGATGATCCCACATGCTGAAAAATGTGCCAGCAGGGAAGGAGACCAGCCTGGCTGAACAGGGAGCTTTGGCTGGAACTCAGGGGGAAAAGGAGTGTATGACCTTTGGAAGAAGGGGCAGGTAACTCAGAAGGAATTCAAGGGTATCAGGGTTATGCAAGGCTAAAACTTAACTGCAACTTAATCTGCTACTGCTGCAAAAGCAAAAAAACCAAGTTTCTATAAATACATAACAACAGGAGGGCTGAGAAAAATCTTCATCCTTTATTGGATGCAGGAGGAAACACAGTGACAAAGGATGAGAAGGCTGAGGCACTTCCTGCCCTCTTTGCCTCAGTGTATAATGGCAAGACCAGTTGTTCTCTGGGTACACATCTCCTGAGACAGGGATGGGGAGCAGAAGGAAAGCCTCATAATCCAAGTGTTAATGCTCAGTGAGCTGCTACAGCACTTGGACACACACCAGGCCATGGGGCTGGTGGGACCCCCCACCCACTGTTGTTGCGGGAACCAGTGAAGTGCTCCCCAAACCCCTTCCATCATTTTCCAGCAGTCCTGGCTAGGGGGGAGGTCTGGGTTGTGAACTGGTCAATGTGACACCTCTCTGCAAGAAGGGCTGGAAGCAAAATCCATGGAACAGCCTGACCACAGTGCCAGGGAAGGTCACAGAGCAGATCATCCCCAGTGACCATGCAGCACATGCAGGACAACCCTGGGATCAGGCCCAGCCAGCAGGGCCTGGTGAAGGGCAGGTGGTGCCTGACCAGCCTGGTCTCCTACGGCCACTCCCAAGGGGAAGCCTTGGGTGTGGCTCCCTGCAATTCAGCAAAGCCTTTGACACCATCTCCATCACTCTCCTGGAAAAGCTGCCAGCTCCAGGCTTGGACAGGTGCTCTTGTGGCTGGGTTACTCCTGCCTGGGTGGCCAGGCCCAGGGAGAGGTGGGGAATGCTGCTGGACCCAGGTGGCATCTGGTCACTGTGGTGTCCCCCCTGGTTAACATCATTGCTGAACTGCACAGGGGGTCAAGGGAGCCTCTGCTGGTGCCATGGAGCTGGGCAGGAGCATTGATCAGCAGGAGGGGAGGGGGGCTCTGCAGAGGGATTGGACTCAATGATCCTGGAGGTCTCTTCTAACCCGGTCAATTCTGGGATTGGGACAGGCTGGATTGGTGGGCCAAGGGAATGAGGTTCAACACCACCAAGTGCTGGCTCCTGCCCTTGGGTCACAACTCCATGGACCCCTCCAGGCTGGGGGAGGAGTGGCTGGAAAAGTGGCCAATGGAAAGGGAGCTGGGGGTGCCTGGGATGGGTCACTGCTGTCCCTGAGCTGTCCCAGTGCTGCTCCCTGCTCCCAAGGCCCTTCCCTGGTAGCTGTCTCCAGAGCAATCCCACTGGAGCAGGGGCTGCTGTGCCTGAGCTGAGCTTCCCTGGCTCCCCCTCTGCCAGGAAGGACAGTGAGTGGCCAGCTGAGGAAGGGCTGTGGCTTTCACTTTGCTGGGTTCAGCTACACAACAGCTGGAGCTTGTTCAGCAGAGCTGTAAGTTACTCTCTGCTGAGGCACAAATAGGACTGAAAACCTGCCCAAGTTAAAACTACCACCTCCCTTCAGCCTCCTGCCTTCCCTGATCCCTGTAGGGATAACACTGTCTGAAGTTGTCTGTTCTAAAGGGAGAAACCAAATTCCATGTGTGTGTGTGTAGAAAACAGGAGTCAAAACATCAAAAGCTTCTTCCCCAAGCTGCAGCCACTTGAAAGGCTGCAGGTGCTGGGGCAGCTGTGAGGCTTCACCTCCAGCACGGGTGAGGCACTGGAACCTCCTTCAAGTTTCATTAGAGATTGAGGCAGGTTAAATTCTCTCCCTCTGGCTCCAGGCTGGAGCTGGACACAATTACAAAAGGCCACCTGCCCTGCCATGGCTGGGACGTGTAGCTGAGCCCTGAGGCAGCCCTGCAGAGTTTGGAGACAAGGCTGCTGCACCTGCTGCTGCTTTTTGGCTACCAACACATCCAGCCTCAGGGATAAATTAGCTCAAGCAAATGGGAAGTATTTCTTTTTTCTAGTGATTTCTAGTCTCTCTTTTATGACACATGATGTTTGGAAAAATGCTCAACACCTGAATACTTAGAAAGAAATCCTTCAAAAGACAGAAAAGCAGCAAACACAGATGTAGAAGGGAGGGGTAGGAATGTTCTCTGACAGAGAACTTTGACCTGCAACAGGGAAGATTTCCCCACTCAGCAGGAACACACTCACATATGGTAACAGCCTTGGAAACAAAGATGCTATTCTTCTTTCACATATAAAATATTCCTCTTGGAAAGGTCATTTTAATAATGCAAAACATTGAGAGAGGGGCTTTTGTCTAATTCAAACAGTGTTCAGGATGAATTTCCTTCCTGCAAGGATCCTGCTCACAGCTGCTGAAGCTCAGCAGTGAGAATACACATCCCTTGTCAGACAGAGCCTTTTGTTTTTGGTCCCTCCTCCAGCACCTGCCATGACAGGGTTGGGCCCTGGCTCACACACATCCACTGTTGCAAAATGAAAGCTTATTAAATGAGTATTAGCCATTAAGAAAAGTCACCTCCCTCCTCCAAGAAAGAGTCATGCTACTTGCTGGGTGGCAAAGAACACAATGGCACCTCCCATCTGCCATCATTTCATTGGGTTTATTCTAGTTTAATAGATGATTTATCAGATTTGTGCAAGACAGTTACCTCTAGCACAAAGGGGAAAAAAGTAAAATCACAGCAATATATACAGACAAAACAAGATACACAAAATAAAGCTAAATTTATATACAGGTTATTAGCAGCTAGACTTAACTTCATTTAGTACATGGCTTTACTCACTACAGTTTTAGGCACAGAGAAGAATTTATCTGCTATGATGAAGGGCCACAATGAATACCTCGTTCCAAGTCCTCCCTGGGCAGAAACTGCTTTACCTAATGAAGATCAAACTCTCACTTGCCACCAGTTGAGGACACAGCCCTGCACAAAGGATGAGAGAACACGATCCAGCTAATTCAGCATACAGCAACTTTAGATATTAAATATCTGGGGGATTTTTAAGTAGGGTGACATTACAGAGTTATTGAGCTGGACTGAATTTCAATGAAACAGTGTCAGGGTTTCCCCATCCCATTTGCTTAGCAAGGACTCTCAGCTGTAAACAACTCAAAGAAGAGCTGGCAAGAAATGATTAGATGTGGAGATTGCTTCATACATACTTCACATTCATAATGAAGAATTTGCTTTAACAGGATTTAAAAGCACAAAGGCCATGAAACATTTAAATTTACTTAGCAGGTTATGTGAATAAATTATGGTGCATCATCCACATGTCAGCCTCCATATTCCAGCCTGCACTGCAGCACGTGCTTGGGTGTATTTTTTTGTGCTCCCTTGTCTTTCTGATTTAGGATTACAGACTCAGAGCCCAGCAGAACAAGCCTGTGCTTTACTTGCAGCACACAAGCAGCCTTTTTTGTTTCAGCAGCACCTCTCACGTTTGATTATGCATGCCCAAGTGCTCTGCCAGCTCAGGAATGGCCACATATTTTAATTACTGATTGCTTATGTATAGCAAGCCTGTCACATGATCAGGAACATGATCACTTACCCAGTGAAAATGCTGAAAAGAATAACTACATAACAGAACCAGCCAGATACCGTAACAACGCAATTAAAAATTTACGCAGCGAGAAGATAATTAAAAAACAAAACAAAACCCCCTTAGAGTTATGAGGCAGGTTGAGAATGACACAAACATTTTTCCTTCACGACAGCTTAGTTTACAAGCACAGCTCAGCAAGTTTGAAATACTTTATCACAAGAACTACAAACTTGTTTATCACAGTTATGTCAGAGCTCCACGCCAAAGGGTGTGTCAGTTTCTGCTGTAGCCACCCCTCCTCTTCTCCAAGGTTTATTGCTCAGCTACTTTGGAGAAGGAGTGGGTTGGTCAAGGCTTTAGAAAGTGCAGAGAGTAAGTCAGTTTTTTTCCCTTTAGAAAAAAAAAAATCCAAAACACTGAGAAATCAAACATGAAGGAATAACAAAAACTTGAGAGTTTGGCATTTAATTCTAAAGTGGCTACTCAATGTTTTCAGGTAATACAAAAAGGGAAGGAGTTTCAATGTGGAACGACAGCTTTGCCATATTAAAAAAAAAACCCAAAACATACTAACATATATATTTTGGGGCCATTTTTACCAGCTTGTCTATTGAACAAAGGCAATATACCACCAACTTGGACCATTCAGGAATGATGTGCTCCTACATGCAGCTCTCCTGAAACTCCAGATAGCCTGCAAGAATTTTGGCTGTAACTTCTGTTATGCATTGGCAGAGCAGAATCAAATAAGGCTGTGAACACAGGATTATTAGGGCTGTCAAACTACAGGAAGACCAAATGACAGTTTTAGAAGTAACAGAACTCATAATTTGTGTAGTACAGCTACTGTTCAAAAAGTAGCAGTTCCTTCCCAGGAACCCTAATGTAAAAGAGAAGACTTTTGACATAAGGGTCTCGCTTTTGGTACAAAGTTAACTTGTTCCTATGGCTTCTCTGCTGTGAGATCCTCTCTGGGACAGAGCAGTTGGGGTCACAGATTGTCAGGAGACTCTTTGGCTGTCAGTGCGAAATCCGGTGCTCGGTGCGTATCCTTGGGGCTTTCCTGGTGCCTTTCCCTGGACATGTGGGGTGCTCAGGTGTGAAAAAGAAGCAGGTGGCTGGGAAGGGAGGGGACACTCCAGGGGCAGCAGCACAGTGAGGCAGTCACCCACCCAAAACTTGGGCTGCCCTGTCCAGGAGAAGGTTGAAGCAGAAGCCACCCTGTGCACAGTTTTGAGTCAAGGGCAGAGTGAGGGAGCAGAAGACTCCATCTCTGGCAGGGAAAGAAGCCAAGCCAGACAACACAGACAACAGAAAGTCACAGGAGGGTGTCACAGTGTCAGAAATTTCAGCTGTGACATTATCTCGAGCTCCCATGGACGGACAGACAGACATAGGCAGGACAGATGGAGCTCTTTGTTTTGGCTTCAGAAAGAGCAAAAGCAGGATTTGCCATTCAGTTTACTATGTACAACAATACTGCACTGTACACTTCATTAACGAGATGCTGCCTGCTACAGTCCAGCATTAATTAAATAAAATTCCTCTTCATCACAAAGAGCAACAGATGAGTATCTCTGTAGGAAGGAGAGGCAAACCCCACTGCTGTACACAATCCTACGTGGTGCCAGTCCTTCTGGGATAAACACAAGTGGCCATTCCACGGTGTCTAAGACCTTCCTGGCTTGCCTGAAGCAGAGAACTTTCCCTTTTTTCTTCCAATCCACTTGATCCCAACCCTGTTGGGACCGTTCTAGCACAAAGCCACGCTATGACTTTTCCCCCCGCTGCCACAACATTCCCATCCGAGTTATGCAGTCTCTTTCAGCAGTCCCAGTTTCCGGAGTGCCTCTCTCCTGGCTTCTTCAGTTGAGCCACGGCCAGAAAACTTCACCGTTATCCCTTGGGATCGAAATCCTGAAGGTCTAGGCAGGGAACCCGACCTCCTCCTCATGTCCAGGCTTACAGCAGGTTGTTTATAATCATTACAACTTTTTTCTGTGCTCTGCTGTACGCCGCTGACTTTGTTAGTGGCAAGAGCCACCTCTGGTTTGATTGTTACAGTTTTGCCCATAGGAAGGAAAGGGCTGGGCTCGCTTTTTAAAATCTCGTGGATGTTTTGATATCCATTGGTAACAGCCTCTGACTGCTTGGGCTGCACATCCAGCTGCTGAGTGCTTGGGGCACGGTCCACTTGGTCCTGAGCTGGCTTTCCCTTAACTAGGCCGAGTTTTGTCAGGGCTTCATAGCGTGTCTGCTCAGAGGAGAGATCCCGTAAGGAAGAGCTCCTGTTACGTGACAAGAAATCGTTTTTGTGCAGCTTCTCCTCCAGTTCAGCTGCCAGAAGAGCTCCCCCGTTGATGTTGGCCAGCACCTGAGCCCGCCGCTCCTGGACGTTCACCGCTGCTTTGGAAATGGTCTCGCTGAATTCCTTGCCACTGACATTTGTTATGTTGATGTTGCTTGGGAACCGGTGCAGTTTGGGGGCGGGGGCGGGAGGGTGCTTGGGTGCTGCGGGATAATCACCGTTGGCTACCGGGGCTTTCTTCCTGTCGGAATTCCCTTCCCTGAGGGCGCAGGGGAAGCGCGCCCGGCTCTCCACCTGCTGCTCGCAGATCTTCTGGGCCATGATGAGAGGAGTGGGGACGGAACGGAGCAGCTTTGGATGCTGCACTGGAGGAGGGGGTGGTGGAGCAAGGGGAAGTGTCTCAGACACGGCTGGTGGTGGTGCAGGGGGGTGTGGGGGAAGGTCAGCAGGTACAGCCGGCTGAGGGCTCTCGGCTCTCCGGGCGGCATCCAACACTAAAAGGCAAAGAAGCGGAGATGTCATTAACTCTTCACACAGAGCACAGTGCGAGCTAAAATGCTTCTTTTGGCAGCATTTCTCCCCTCTCCCTACCTTTCTAACCCAACCTCAGCCCACATAGCCAGAATAAGCTGTAACTGAAGTCCCAGCAATGGCATCTCCTAGGCAATGCTGTAGCTCAAATCACCACGTTTACAATGTGTCACTATCCCAGCCCTCTCTCTGCCTTTCACTCACAGTCTGCGTGTCACTTCACTGTGCTTCAATGGCTGCTCTTTTGTAAGAGTTTTGCAGTTCTTATTTTTTACTAAAACATCCAGGAGAGGACACATGATGTCCCACTGTGTGTACTAGCTGATACATTCATTGTCCAAACAGAGAGAACACACTCTACAGCAGGGTGACAAAAACATGTCATATGTTATCTTGTCACAAAATCACTGATAGGATCGTGTGCCTTTCAGTCCCACAGAGTAACACTGAAAACAATCTGCTATCTTAAAACTCTTGGAGAAAATCTTAAAGTCTTGGAGGAGAGCAGAGCATGAGTAGGTTGATGAGTACAGTCTGCCTTGTTGCAATGACTGCAAAACAGAGACAACTCAGTCTCCAGGCAGAGGACTGAGATAGCAAACCAACAACTTCATCAGATGCATGAACCCCGTGAGGGAAAAGGAAAAATTAGGAAAAAGTTACAGTAGCAGCAAGGATTTCAAAAACCCCAAGGCAAATTAAAATCAGTCCTTGGAGCTCCTGATGAGTAACAAATTTATCTTGAGGTAGTAAGGAAGGTACAGAATTTCTTTGGCTGTTTCTACGGAGAACTTGAATAAGTCAGGGCTGGACCAAAGGGAAAACCCACACTTGCAAGAAACACAACTCACCTGGTTCTGTATCTCTGCTGGAAGGGCCTTCATGGTCACTGCTCTCAGGTGTTGACTGCACTAAGTCAATGATATCTTCAGTCTCTGAATGACTGGACACATTTTCTTCTGTTGACCTTGGGGACTGACAGTGGATGCCACTGTCACGTAGGGCCATCTCCTCCAAGTCATCTTCTAAGGCATCTATGGTTTCCTCAAAGAACATGAGAACATCCTGTTCTTCATGAGTTAAGTATTTCAAACTTTCATCATCCTATGGGGAAAAAAGAAAAAAAAGCAGAAAGATTAATGCCTTCCCAAATAGATATTTAGACATTACAATGCTACAGGAAAAAAAAAATTAAAAACCAGAAGAGCAGCAAATGGTATTACATCCTTTAGTCTAGCAAAGAAGTCTTCATTGGAGTTGTACAGAACAAATTACTAAAAGATCATAAAAGCTATAAGACCTACAAAAAACCCAAAACCCAAAACCCCACTGCAAAACAAACAAACAAAAAAACCCAAACAAAACCCAGGTGGGGCAAACTGTGTTCTGTGTTAGATTCAGGGACAAGGCTTGGGGAACAACATGGGAGGGGAAGGGTGCACTCAGAACAGTCCCAGAATGGTTGATTCCCTTTTAACTCAAGTCCAAAGAGTGACCTGGCTTCTAGAGGCAAAGCTGGAGCTGAGAAGTGTCTCTGCCACTGGAAACTATAAATTATCCAGATGTACATATGAGATTACAAAGAGGTAATAGTAAGGAAGGAGATTGTTTCTAAAGATTTTCCCTTTGAGTTACAGAAAGGAGAACCCAAGATTAATATGAAGACCTGTTCCCTACACTATAGTGCCTTAGGCTATTTTCTTCAGCAGGAAATAATCCTGTAGACCACAGAATTGATAAATAATCACTTGGATTATCCAGTCTTCATTTTCTCTGAGTCACTGCTCTTAATTAACTTGATTAACACATTATCACTATGTGAAGCTGGGCAGCAATGACTAACTCTTTTCCCTCCACCCTGGGAAACACTCACTTTTCCAGAAGCTTGGAAATGACAAAGAATGATTAAGAAAGGCACTGCATTAAAACAATGGATACAGGGAAGACATTTCCCAAGAGACCTGTGTCTGGAATTCAAGTATATATTGTGGAAAAGCAAGGGAGGTTTTCCCTTTTCTGGACTGAATTTTTCCCCTGCCATCATATACTGGAAACTTTGCTCTCAGTAACTCAATAAGAAGCACCAAGGACTTGTCATTTTATGTGCAGACAGGGTAAAAAGGCTACTTCTCAGTAGAGGGCTGGGAGAATTTAGGTAAATACATAAAGGTATGCAGTACAAATATCCAAGAGGTAGCACGTTCTTGCTAGAGCAGCACAACTGGCTTCAAACTCACCATGCCTGTTCAGATCATCTTACATTAGATTAGACTAAAAAAACTGTGTGCAGCTCTACCTGTTAATTCCTTGCACAAACAAAGTTTTTATCCCCCTTCTCAGCATTAAAAATAAGAACAACGTAGCTCTGTAGCTAAGTAATGCCTATAGATTAAGAAATATAATGTGCTGCATTGTACCCAGGGGCAGTTGATCTCCAAGCACGCAGAATGTTACAGATGAGAAAATAAATGCTTTGAGGCTCTTAGCTGCCTTTGCCTGTGTGGCCAATAGAACATTTGGTGGGTGGGAAAGATCTACAGAGGTGTGGTTATTTCTAACTTAGTCTTACTATCCACTGTGTACTGTCAGAATAAGTAACTTATTCCAGCTTGCAGCAAACCTGCTACAAAAGCTAAAATTTGGATGCCATTTGCCACTGCCCGTTTAAGAGATGAACTTCAAAGGCTGACATAGTCCACAGCTCCCACCCACCACATGTCAGTTTTCAAAGGCCAAGGAAAGTTTTACAGCTGCACTTGAAAAGCAAGGGACAGACAAGCCTTCCTTTTTTGTTTTTTTGGTTGGTTTTATGTATGTGTGTTTTTTTCCTTAATGGATGTTGCAATCTCCTTCCTTCCCCACCCAAATACTCATAGGGCTGCTATGTCTAGTAGGCGAGAGAATGACAGGAAAGGAGCCCTTGTTAGGTAGCCCTGAGCTGGAGCTGAACAGGACTCCCAGAACCTTTTGTTGAGGGTGAGCTCATTGCAAGAGCCAAACTTACACAGGCAAAGGAAAAGAAGAGGGGGTTTTGTTTAAGAAGGTCATAGTGGCAACAAATCTAGAGTATGGTACAGGAATTACTGTGTCCACCTAAAAAAACTGCTCCCACATGAGCTTGTTTGATCAAGAGCTGAGCAAAGAATAAAGCAAGGAAGCAAAGATTTCCTTCCATCCTTTTCTGTGCTGCAAGACTGAACATTTTTCTGTGCCAGGTAAGATTTGCCTGATTTAACCATCCCTCAATGATCTTGCTGAAATGAGCAGTGTCCCTTTAGGTAAAGGATCTAAACTGAGTAACCATCCCTTTGCAAACACATTTGTAATAAATAGCATACCAAGATGTGAAAGGCCAACTTCATCTCTGTTAACACTTTGATTTGTTTCCTTGTGCAGTTTCCCTTCAAGATGATCAATGTCACATTTCATCAGAAAAAAGCAAAAAACAAAAGCAAAACCAACAGTTCTGGAGAATAGGCAGTGTTAGGTGAGGGCACTGTACTGAGATGCAAGGCATCCAGTCTGGATAGAAACTCCCTCAGGCAAGGCATGTTTCAGTTTGCCAGCCAAGGAAACAATCCCATTTCAGACACACAATCACAGTGGAAAAAAAACCTACTCAGGCTGGTCAAACCAAAGGAGCTCAGAGATGTAAAGCAAGCAGTGACTTGCTTTATTCCCACCTGTATTACTTGTATTATAGTAAAACCTTCAGAAAGATGGGAAGAATTTTTGTAACATAAAGGTGCCAGTTTTAACTAAGGCTATCAAGTCTATTTGCAATTAGTTAATTTTCCATATATTCCAATTACTGGAACAGTTCATATTCTTTCCAGGCTGGTTTTCCAGGCCTCACCACTGCATTATGAATCTCTGTTTTTTAATAGTCAAAGAGAAAATCTTTTCAGCTACTTGAGTTACTCACCTCATAGTTTCCATCTACTCCCTACTCTTGATACACAAACACACCTCCCTAAACTAAATCTCACACACACCTAACACTACAAACTTTAAAACTACTGTCAAAGGACAGCCTGAATTTGAAACTTGAATATTGTGCCTCAGCTTAAAATTACATTAAATTAGGAGGATTAAAAAGACTGCTTGAACAGAAGAAACTTGGGATGCAAACAGCTGAAATAGCTGAGTATGGTCAGCTGGCATTAGTATTTTAGATCTCTGTGCAGCCAAAGATTTCCTGCTTATGTCAAACAGGAAAGAGTCTGTTATAACAGTGTTTGGTATAAAAGAGGGGAAAAAACTTAAGAGAGAAAGAAAAGAAGAATAGATTCTATTTCATAGAAAAGATTCATTGATTCCTCTCCTACCTGTTCAAAACAATGACTTATTACCCAGAGACCCATAACTTTTCATACACTTGTGAAGAAATTCTGAACAGCACATCCAGATCTAAAATCCTAAGACCAGCACAGCTTTGACAGAAACAGAACACCACAGGAAATCCCAAGACATCTGCAGTGCTTAAAAAAATCTTCTAAAACCTGCTAAGGAACCAAACTTCATTTAACAAAATACCAGGAGAATGCCAGATTCAACTGATTTATCAATCACTTGACAGCACTGAAGAATTAATAGGCACAATTCCATGGGAAAGAAGTGACTGGATGCTTCTCAAAAGGACTATGAAGGGAGCAAACTAATGTGTAATACAAAGGCCAGTGTAGCACCACTTGGGCCACAGTCTGTTAATAACAAGGCAGTTCTACTTGTTAGAAGGGGTGAAAAGAAAGCCCTGTGTGCAGCAACTGTATGAGAACACATATAAAAGCTTTAGCACAGAAGTCAAGTACCTCTGACTAGATTTACAGGAAAGGGAGATGGAATGGATTGTACTGCTGTGTTACTGAAGCTGGAGCAAGTGAATTACAGCTAAGAACGTGAACTACTACACAGGATCAGACCAAAAAGCCCATTTAGCTCAGTAGCCTTCAGCAGTTATGAACACACAGGATTAGGGAGAGAGGCTGGGGGGGGGCAGTGCTGCTGTATATTGGATGGACATATTTTTTCCTCCCCTAAATCCTTCCAGTTTCCAGCAATATGTGGCTTAAAGACTTCCCAGATGCATCGGCATCTGTGTATTTAATAGCCCTTAATGAGCTTTTCTAGCATGAATTCATCTTATTGTTTGAGCCATGGAAATGACTGGCATTCACAGCATTCTGTGGCAGGGAGTTCCAGAGTGTAATTGTGTGCTGTGTCAAAAAGTGCTTCCTCTACAACCTACTATCTGATGGTTTTGATAATACCATTTCATTTGGTGAAGAAGACTATAATATTGAGTGCTGTTTTCTTCAGCTTGTGAGCATAATTGTACCCGTGTGCTTCATAAGAGGTAGCAAAGCATATAATCAATAGGTACTAAGTGAGGAAACAAATTATCTACAAGCACTTAAAAGATAAATTAGATGAACTAAAATCATAAACTGACTAAATTACTCCTAACCTACTTTTAAAGAAAACAAGCTGAATATCTACTTAAACTCTGAAGACATCTCTTTGATAAACAAAATTAAGCTGATCAGCCTATAGAAATTAAAGGGAAAAAGAAATTGTGTTAGAACAACACTGAGAAAAATGGGAAGGCATTTCAGGCAAAATTCACTAAATTTTTATTTAAAAAAATCACTAAATAATTTCACACTAAGTTCATTTCTCATGAGAGGGTTAATTGATTTGAGCAATAGGTACAAGCACATACCATGATTTGAAACCTTTATAACACGACCCCCAAAACTGAACTCACAGATGAACAAAAAAATGATGCTGAGATGAAGTTACTGCAAGGCACCTGCACAATCCATGATTCTGTCAGTTTAAGTGCCATAAAGAGGGAAAAAAATCTGCTGTTCTGGGATGCAGATCTCATTCTGGGATATATTAACCAGGGTGATGACATGACAGCACATCCTCATTCGGAACACAGAGTTCAGATTCAGTTGCTGAACTTTGGAAAGGATGCAGCCAAGCTGGACAGGGTCCAGAGCAAAGCACGGAGTGCTGCGAGCCCAGTTGCACAGGAAGGCTCAAATAATGGAGCACATTGCACTTAAAACAGGGGAGAATGAATGGCTGGGGGGCACATACAGCCCTGTGTGTATTTTAACATATAAAAAGTTGACCACCCATATAATCACAAGAGATCTTCTCTACATTCACTGAAGGTGAGACAAGTAGAAGTTAGCTTTCACATTACAGAAACTTTAATGCAAGTATTCCGTGAAAAGTAGTGGAATATACAAAGAAAACACTCTGGAAGTTCAGGAATGCCTATCAGCATGGCTTAAAAAGCAGATTTGCCCACCTGCTGGAATAATCTCTACCTACCAGCTCCTGCCTTGAAGCACAATGATACAGTTTGTACACAGAGCCCAAACTGCCTTCAGGATCTATATTCTCACTAGCATATTTTATAGCAAGATCATTCCTTGCTAGGAGTCAGACCCTTATTTTTCCAAGGCACACTGCTTCCAGGTCATAGTAACATCAGTTTAAAGTGATGAAGCATTGCATAGCTCTCTCCACACCCTGTAAGGAATGGCTTCCACCTGCCCCAAGGCAGCTGTATCCATACAAAGTAAACAGTCAAAAATTCTTCTCATTTTTTGTGTATTGTTATTTAGCAAAGTCCTTGGACACGGTGAAAGGTCTTGTAGTACAGTAAAGCCTGTGGAGTATCAGTGTCAAGGGGGAAAAACTAATTTTATGAAAGGAGTCTATCTCAGGACTTTCCCTTGACTGTACCTGAAGTGCAGCTCAGCATCACAAGGCTCATTCAAATTGTGAGGAAAAAAGGTGGCAGTGGGGTAACAGACATGATCTATCCTCTTCCAGAACCCCATAATCCACACTGGATTCCCAGTGCATTCTCTTCAGGGAGGTAAAGAGATACCAACAGGGTGCACTTAGAAAGCCAGGTCTGTTGCAGCTGAATTATCTCTACTGATCCAAAAAAGGACAAGGATCATAACAACAATTTTTTAGGCTACAAAAGATATCCTAACTACAAAACAACCAGGTCACGCCTGAGTTAATTGGCTGAGTGTGTGAAACAAAACACTGAGCCAGCTCAGAATACTCACAGCATAGCTGCTCTTCATGTCTATGTAACCAAGGTTCAGAACATCACCTGTACTGTACACAGGATCCAGGAGTGACAAACCATATTCAGTGACTGGCTATCAAGTCTTGTTAAAGCCAGAGAGGAAGCTTGTTTGAAGAAATAACAATCAGAACAAGCAAAATCTTTTTTTAGAGTCATGGCCTCTCCCAATTTAAGCCATTTCATTAGTGATCAAATGAAATAGTCACTTGAAAAATTCTAGAGGTCACCACTGCCCCAAAAAGAGTGAACTGGGGAATGAACGAAGAATCTGTCTGATCCAAAGGCAAAAACAACCCCAAAAAAACAAAAACCAAACCACTGTGTGATCCACCAAGAATAACAAGAACTCATTATCCCTCAAAGCTATCACTCAGTAAGACATGTTCAGATACAGAAGGTAAAGTACTGAAGTTGTAGCAACAGATCCGAGGTATTGACACAGCTTATTATTATTATTATTAGTGCAGTTCCAATTAGCACAGCTCACTTCAGGTACCACCAGCACCTCTGCCATGCTTTTCACAGGTAGCACAATTGTCCTAGCACATTATTCACACCTAGAAACCAAAGCAGTTACTCATGGCTGAGAATAAATACCCAGTCCAATTATCACAGAGAAGCACTGAAAGAAGGATTGCCTTTAAGAAGCTGGTCTGTGCCTATTCAGTCAGTGGAACAAGATAAATTGCTTCAAAAAAACCCAAGACCTAGCTTTATCTTCAAATTAAGTGTCCTTAAATTGTTGCAACTGTATTTCATGGTAAGTTAATTCTTTTACCATATGTCAGGCAGTGTCATTCCAGACTGGGTTTTGGAAGCTAGAATTGCCAAGAACACAGTGTTTTTGTTTGCCCTCACCCTTGGATAAGTGCAACTGACTCCTTGCATCAAGAAAATACACTTTTTTCAAGCAGATATATAGATTCCCTCTTTGTTAAAAAGAACCCAAAATATATGTGCAAATTCATGTCTTCATATGTAACAACTTTTATGGTAACTAACGTTCATGTGAGATGAAGATATCAAGGCATACATTCCTCTCATCTCAACCTGCTGTGACAGATTTGGCAGAATAAATACAGATTTGAATATCTATAATTTCTATGGAAATACTCCTTTAAAAAAAAAAAAAATCAAGGCATCATCTTGCTTTCCATTTTAAAAAATAAATTTGGCTTAGAGGTCTGCAGTTGTCAAAGATTAACTGAAAGCATCACTATATAGGTAAGAGAAGCTGAGAAATCTGGCAAAATTAAACTGAAGTGACAACAGCTGACTGGGAAGGATCCCACACACAGAATTTTAAGACCTTTTTAGCACATGGCAATTGATGTCCATCTCCTAGTTATTCCTAAACTGACAACCAGTTCCCAGCAAGTGATGCCAGCACAGACAGGATGCAGGACCAGCCAGGAGTCAGCCAAACCAGCTGTGAGCAGTCAGCAAAGGCTAAAGTCAGTCCAAGTGTTTGTCCCTATTATCACATCCCTGGGTTTGTTTGAATTCCACAGATGCAATACAAAGGTTATATTTAGTGACTAATGCAGTTTGACACTGAGAAGCTTAAGAGCCTGGTTTTTACTATCAAGTCTGAAGAAAGCTGCAGCAGTATGGGCCTGTTGTAAGAAGCAGTGTCACACTTCTATCCTTTGCAATGCCATTACAAGAGGCCAAAAAATCAAAGCCAACCCTGACCTTTCTTGCCATGTCTCTAGGTGAACAGACCCAGGAGAGTGATAAATGAAGAGGCAGTTAGATCTTGAGTTGCTTCTGTCTCAGGGTCCAGTGAAGGTCCAGTGTAGCTGAAAATACATCCCCTCCTTTCTCAGAACTGGCATAATCGAAATTCTTTGTCTACACAAAGTTATCTATCCCTTTCTTCTCATTAGGCCATCAAAGCTTCTGCATCTTCTGAACTTTTATACCAAAACTACTGAAGCAAGATAATGCCACTAGGCGCATGCTCCAGCAATTAGGCAGAATTTCCCTCATGTTCAGTTTAACACAGACACCTCCTCAAATTCAGAAGCTGAAATTATGCCTGTATTGAGAAGAGTTTATATTGTCCAACCTGTTACTCCACACATGCAGGTTGTCAGCCTTATTGGACATGCCACCCACTACACTGCTGGAAGAAGAACCATGGAAGGGGACCTGTGGCATCACAAATTTGTGGGTACACAATTCAGGGTCTTCATGCACAGACTCAAGCAAGGCAAACAAAAGGCTCTGTGAACTGCTAATTCACACGTCTGATGGGAATTGCCTCAGCCAGCAGCCAACTTTTACTCCATCTATAAATTACTGCATTACAGAGTAGGAAGGGATTCCAATTCCAGCTGATGCATCATCATATGGGTTATCACATGGCAAGATCTGCCTGGACTAAGGGAATCTACGTCATTTTCTGACACAGCAGACCTGGGATGAGACTGTACAAACAGACTGATTTATACATAGCTTTGCTATTCAATACTGACTTTTTTAAATGTCTAGTCTCATGCCTGCTATTGCAGCTAAGAATAAAACCCAAGGAAACATGATTGACTATTACTGTGTTAATCTGGAAACTAGTGGTAGAGTAATAAGCAAAATTAACTTGCAATTCTGTGATAAAATTAAGCTGTAATTCTATAGCAAAGTACTACTTCCACCATAATTCTCTAAAATTCAACCAGCTTTCATCAAATAAACAACATACACTAACTTCCTGGGTCCAAATTGTGTATTTAACCTCCCCCTGATCCTTCACAACTTTTTTCTAGAACAGATCAGAAACAGGTATGGAACTAAATTTCATCATACTTGTTTTCTGTTTGAACTAGCAACACAAGCTGAAGGATACAGCATCATATTAACAGTAAGTATTTTCAGTAGAAACAACAACAAAAAAAGGAACAGCTTCAGAACTGCCTCCAGGTGCCAGAAAGCTCACACAGTAGCACAAAACCAAGAGCGTGTCTGAGGTATACAGATAATAACAGGTTTTGCCACTTACTCTTTCACAGAAAACTGCCACAATTAAAAGGAAACTATCAGGGAGGGCAGAGGGAAAGAGACAGAAAAGCCTAAGTCCATGTTTAAGGCAAGACAGAGATTTAGATTTCCACTTAGGGCAAGCATGTTTACCAGAGTGCTCTTTCCTCAATTAAAAATGGATGCTTTTCAAATGGTTGGGATGATAAAAAATATGGAAGGAACCATACCTGCTTTCTAGGCTTAGCCTGCCACAGTACAAAGTGTACTGTTGAGTTCACTACCTGATTCACCCTGCTAATTGGGAAGAATGCAGAAGTGCATCCTACTCCCTCAGTTACTCACTCATGATTTAAATGGCCACACACTCAATGGTAGCACAGCTTTGTTTATGGTGACATATTTGTTACTCATCTAATTAAGGTGGAATAAGCTGAGACCTTTATTCAGAAGCATCAACAAAGAGATTAAGCAAAAAGCAGCGTGTGGAACAACCACTATCCTTAAGTTTCTTTATGAGCTATTTAAGAAAGCAAGGGCAGAGCAGCCTTCACTGCCAGTCCTGGTTCTCTGGGAGGAAAGGGTGGAAAGAAGCACTCTCCAAGCTTTCAGAGACAATCAGACCAGAATAACAAGCTGTTACACCAAAGCTGAGAAGTTATTTCTGGCCTTTGAGTTAAACAACTGAGACAACACCAGCAACCACTTTGGATTAGAAATGGCAAAAATCAATCTTAATAAAACAAAAATGGCATGATGTGGGCAGAGCTATTAATGTAAACTGTATCACTAAGCACAAGGCTCATTAAACACTTACCAAGGCAAGATTTCTGCACCTAGCTTGGCTGCCATGATTCTCCACACTGCCAGCCTTTTCCATGCTCCCATGTGTGTGCTCTGGAGAGATTTCAGATGCCATTTCAGGAGAAGCCACCAGGAGATTGCCAGGCATCACACCTTGACTTACTGATCCCGACTCAGAACAGAATGCCATCGGTGTTACGTGGGGCTGCTCGCTTTATTCATGTCTGGAAACAGAGAACAACGTGGTATGGGGTTAAAGCTGCTTGTTAAAACACTTGAAAAGGAATGGAAAATAAATGGCAAAAAAAAAAAATCCCATACAAGTTAATAAAAAGCATCTCTATGCCCTGAAACACATCTATTGCTTTACAGGCATCTTCTAAAAAAAAGGTTTTGTTCAAAAAGATGACTAAAAATCCAACACAGAAAGGTTCTGTACCCCATCTCTCGTGCTTCCAAACCAGATGTCTGTGACAGTGAGAAGCAAAGACCCTGCATATATCCTTGTCCTACAAATTCAGTTTGTATTTTCCATTATGGCACATCATTAACAGTAATAAAATCCCACTGACTGAGATACCAACTGGCCTAGCTCAAGTACCTTTATCTTTATTTGGTTTTAAACAAGAACTCTATTTATTGGATCACATGAGGGAAACAGAATCCTGTTCATTTTCTAACACTGCTGCAGTTAACTTGTGCTACTGAAGCAGCTCTATGCCACCTGCTTCTGGTGAAAGATCCAAGAGCAGAACTTGGTGCCATTTTTGCACCAGCACATTACAAATTACATTTTAAAGCTTCAAGAGCTTTTATTTCACTCAGCCATGAAGAAACAGTACTTGCACATTTAGAAGACACTTACTGAAATAGATGTATGCACCAGCACTCACTGGAGCAAAAGCCCCCAGTTTTTTAAGCTTTCCCAATGCTCAGCTCTGTAAAACCTCTGAGCTGTCATCATCTCCCAAAACACTCAGGCAGAACTTTTTCCATCATTATCAAGGACACAAACACAAAAGTCATCTTTATGCACTAACAGCATGAGCAGGGGGTAGGCAAAACATAGAAGCTAGCTCACTCCTTGCTCTGATACATTAAACCACCCTCTTCAAAGAGAAATTGCCTTGCTTGCTAAGAGTTCATCTTTTCACCCACCCTGCCTGTGACCCGTGAACAGCAGTGACACATTCCTCTAAACAGCTGGTTCTGAGGTGCCAGGTTATATGCAAGCAGCTGGGAAATGGACACCATTCCCCTGACACTGCACAAATTAAATGAGATGCTCCTGCTTCCCAAGTGCTTCTCCCTTTATAACAGCTCAAGAGGCGACACGACACGAGAAGCAAAGCCAAGCCTGCATTTCCAATTCAATCGGATTACTTCTCCTTGCTCCCCACAGCTGTGGGCTGAGGGCTGAGAAACCAGAGCCTTCTGGTAAGCTGATTAGTGTTTCATAGCAGTGAGATAACATCTGCCAATACTGAGCAACAATTCCATCCCGCTGATCCCTCCTCCCAGGAGAGGGCTATGACATTACCAGAGGTGTGTGGCAGCTCCGACGTGTCCTGTGGGAAAGCTCCCACACAATGTAGCCAGGCTGCAGTCCAGCAAGTCTTGGAAGCACATCCACAATCCAGAGCACTGGGTTGCCACAACACAAACATCTCATAGCCTTTCTTATGAACATTATGTTTAATGATCAAATTTAGCCTTACTTTTACACAAAAAGAAAACTTTTTCTTTTCTATTAAGAACTTTAGCTATCAATGATACAAAGCATCCTCAGGATAATGGGCTTTAAGTGGTGCCCACAGAGACAGAAACATGCTCATGGTCCTGGTTTTCAAATTCTCAGGCCAGGCAGACACAGGAGCACTGAGGCAGCTGCTGTACCTTTGGCTGCTGCAGAAAGCCAGACAGGAAAACAGCAGCCCAAGCATGGAACATGTCCTCCAACAGCAGCTCCATCTACAACAAACCCCGTGGTGCTGAAAAGCCACACACAAACACATCCACACAAGAAAATATATGCAATTTTTGGAAGCCAACATTATCATTGAAAATTTGAAATCCTACCCATGAACAAACACACACAAACACATATGTGGTTTTTGGAAGGCAAGACTATTAGGGAATCTTGACACCTCTGAAATTCAGAGAAAACTCCCACTGGCTTCAGATTCCATCCTTTGACTGTCAAGGTGATGTTCAGATGAAAAAGAGAGACCAGCAAGAGATGAGTACTTCTACTAACACTCAACACAAGGGAAATAGTTCTCTTCAGCACTTTTAAGTTGCAGCATCCATTTTTTATCCAGGTGTTCCCAATACAAACTGAATACACCACGTTTGTTTAGTCCCTCAGTGATGCTATAGACAACTACGAGATTTCTTGAATTACACTCAAAACTATCAACACTTTATGGAATATATTATGAAAGGTCATTGCTGCAGATTACAATAGATATAATAAATAAACCCCACATTTAAAGACTAATCAGGAGAAGATATTAATCGATGTTACCAAGAAAGAAATCAAGAGGCCCAGATTTTGAGGGAGAGTTATTTAAAAGCATTGTTCTGCTTTCTCCAACAGCAATGCCTCAGTTTAACCAGGACTAAGTTCATGTTAGGCTATCGCAGGAACACCCAGATACAGCAGCAATAAACATTAAAGCCACGAATTCTAAATAACAACAGATAACTCTGCTCCCAGCAAGCTCCCATTACTCATTCTGGAGCTCCAGTTCAGATGTTTCACAAAGCTCCTGAACAATGACTAAAGGCAGTGAGTGTGACTGGTTCAGAGAGCTGCCCACACAAGAGCCAGTATCAAACATTACAGCACCGGTCCTGCTTTTGTGTTGGAAGCTGCGGCTTCTTTGGGAGTTTTCAGAAAGGCTTGGGACCTGTGCAATGGCCTGTGAGCCTGCAGAAAAGGTGGGGGATGATTTTTTTCCCCTTCTACATCATTGTTAACACATCAAAGGTACATGTCAATAAAATCATAATCCATTCATATACATTATTTCTTCTCCTCTTTGCTGTGTTTTTTATGCTTTGAGAAACTCCTACACTTCTGTACAGCGTCTAGAGCAGCTAAAGCTGTGTGGGGAAGACCCAGCGCTGCTGCAATACATACAGCATATTTTACAGATAAATTCCTCTCCTGACCACAGTTAACAGTGAAGTCCCTTCATCCTCTTTATGTCATCTCTATTAAGTGAAAGACATTATAGGTTTAAGATAGAAATAGTCAAGGATCCAATGAATTTCCAGACCCCACTCTCTGTTCCAGTAGGATTGCCAAGGTAACAAGCAGGGTTCAAAATAAGGTAACCTTGCTCAGAGGGAGCAGGAACAGCAGGACCACAGGCAGCTGTTCCTCCTGACCTTCAGAGATGCATTAAATATGAAAGTTGCTCGCAATGGGATTTGTTGTTCAGTCATTGTAGCTGGGTATTTTTTAGCTTGGCTTAAGAGATGTGTGCCTGTACCATTAGGGATTAATAATAAAAAAATATCAGACCATGACACAGGACTGCAGAAGTGTGACAGGAACAGAAGTATTTAGAGAGAGGATCCCAGATATTAAACCAGAAATGCATCTTAGGGCAGATGTGATTCTATCATCCAAAGTGATCACTTCTTGGTTAGACCAGATATAGCCTTCATGAGATATTTAGAACACAAGTAATATATCATGCATGTTTTTAAGAGAATAGAAGGAGGAAATTGAAAGATTCTAAAGTTAGCAATGAATTTCACTTCCAAAGATCTAATTTTGCTTTGACAGAGGCAAATAATCCAGAGAAAATGTATTAAGTTGCCATCAAAGATAAGGTGTGGTCTGTCCTTTCAAAAAGGATATGTTTATAGTTTTGCTGACTAAGGTTACTTCTTCATGAAAGCTCAGTGTTAGCATTTACAAGGGACTGTTTCTATAGTAGCAGGAGATTGAAGGAATTTTTTATTAACAATCCTGTTTGAAGACTAGCTTAATAGGCAAAAAGATCAATCCCACAAAAGTGCAAGACATTTAAATGCTAAAAATCAACTGCTACGTAAGCCAGAAGCCAAAAGTCAGCAGACAGCACCAGGCCATTAACTGCACAATATACTTAAGGTGAGTTGACAATTTTCAGAAAATTATCATGCATTTTTAAAAGGGCACAAGATCAGTCTGTCCCTTTCACTAGGCATACAATTTCTAGAACACTCTTTGCATGAAACATTTCTCAAGATAGATTTCTAAGCCTTGTTGTACTCTGAGCATCACACACAGACTTTGCCTTTGCTCTTAACCAGCTCTTTCTCAGTGATTCAACTGAAACAGAAGTGGCCAGTGAACTTCAAGGTTGGTTTAATCTGTCAGCTGTGCACAGACAGAGCAATGCACACACACAGCTCTGCACAGACAGAGCAATGCACACACACAGCTCTGCACACACCATCAGCATCCTGCACTCCATGGTGGCGGTTGAGTTTGGAGAGTTAAGCGTCTAAAAACACTCTGTGGTCATTAGAAGTGATACTATGGGATAGATTTTATAAAAATGATGGTACAGGGGCAGACTGAAGACTCTTATCAGCCTCTGACAGTTGGCAGCAGAGCAGTAAAACAAGGCAAAGGAGAGTAGGAATTAATTCAGATTCCTGCGTGCTGTGGTTAGGAGACCACAGTGCTTCCCAAAACAGGCCAGGTATTTGTGTCTAATAACCTCATGAATTTTTCCTTGTATTAAGTGCTCCTGCAACATACCTTTGAACCAGCTGTATAGGACCAAAGCTGAACAAAACTAGCTGGACCATGACATATCTTCACTGAGCCACTGTTGTTCCAAACCCTTCAAAACTGGTTAGTTATGGTGGACACATTTCCTCCTTGTGAGCAGGGCTGTCAGCAACTGAATTCTTCTTACCTCCTTCAGTATGTGAAATACTGAGTAAATCCTTGAGCTTTAGGGCTAACCCTATCTTGTGATTTACAGTAAGATTGAGGCTTTCTGGTAGGAGAATAGGCTAAGTAACAGTACTGCCTACAGAGGCCAAACCTCACAGGCAAGCTGACTAATTCCAGGAGTACACAGGATAAACTGGTGAGGTTTTGCTGAACATATAAAACCCCACAGATCAGACAGTAAATGTATAAGCTGTTCTTACAGAAAGAAAACAAAACAAAACTGAAGTAACAACAGGCAACAGCTGATGTTTAGGAACCAAGGTAAACCAAAACTGGCCAACATAGTTAAGTTCTGACTTTTCTTCTCCTCATCATAGGTGTAGAAGCTTGTGATAACATTGAGCATGATTCACAGTCTTTATCTGCTCATGAGAAATCCTGTATGTTCGAAACAGTCATGGCTATTTAACACCCAGTAACAAGGAAACGTTCCTGCCCTTCTTCAGAGAGGGACTGTCACCACTGTATGGCCAGACAAACAGAAATGCTGACCATTAACAGAAAAAGAACAACAAAAAATACACAGAGACAGAATCCATGATAGTAACACCTGTTAAATGAGAGCCAGGCCAGCAGCATTTTTATAGACACTTCCTTGGACCATCAGTATTGATTTGCAGAACAGGTGACAAGTGGGACTGAACAATGTTTAGCCAAGTGTGAACTCGGGGCTCTCATGGCAGCCCATGACAGATATGCAATACATCAAAATAACTACACAGCGGCAACAACCACACAAATCTCCCAGAATTCAATGTATGTAACCCCAATATTTTCTTTTAAACTTTCTGGTTTCTGTGGCACACTTGTGACAATTCAAACTTCCCTCTACAGGCTGGGGAGCTACAAAATCCGTTCGTTTTAGAGCTAAAAACAAAGATTCTCTTAGTCCTCTAAACCTGGAAGCTGGAGCCTCAAGAAACACACTGAATGTCATTCATGCAACTCACACTAGAATTTGTGAGAGCTGCCAACAGTGCAATAACTAATCCTGTGTACATACATTTTTTGAAAGGACTAGATGGGCAAGGCACCAATTCAGTAAAATTTAAAATCTGTCTGACTTCACTAGGACATTCTATCACACGCTTAAATGGTTTGGTGAATTGGATCTCAATGTAGCAACCACTTAAAAAGAAAGGAAACAATCACAAACCAACATTTTCATCACCTAAGTAACAATTCAATTACTACACAGAATTCTCCAAGTCATATTTTGCTCAGAAATAATACTTAGGGTCACACCTCTGACCGCATTAATCCAAGCCCGATGATACCAGAAAATGAGGACTCCATACTGTGCTTCATTCTTAACAGGTCTTTCTAGATTTTCAAGAACATAATTTTTACTATTTTGAGACCCTATGCTTTAAAGACTTTGTTACATACAACCAAGCCAGCACAAGAGAATAGCTCATCATTACCTCATACTCCTCTCTGCAGTGCTTGGGAAATGCTCCTTCTTTTAAGGCAGTGGAATACCACTGCAGGATTTGATGATGCTAAGCACATTGGTCCACGCTCAAGACAGAATTTATCAGGGTAAAAAAGGGCATCTGTGATGCATGTGCCCACACATCTTTGCCTTATCTATTGCCAATAAACTCTGTTCTCAGTTCACTACATCAGCAACAGCATCAGCTGAATCTTGTTGCCTGAAATGAAGGCCAGGGGCAAAGGCTCCTATACAACATTGTGGATTAAACCACCAAAGATCCCTGAAGCGCTCACATTTCCCATTCCTTTACAGCGACAGAATCCCTTTCTGCCCCAACTGACAAATAAAACTACAGCCAGTGACAAGTAGTTACTTTTCTGTAGATTAAGTTCTTACCCAAGGATAATGATAAGGCTCTCCCTGGTACTCTCCAGCTGAGATTTCATGAGCAGTAGCTGCTCAGTGGGAGAACTACCTGTGATACCCAGAGCTGCCTCCTCCAGCCCTGCATGGGGCTTTAAACACATCCAGGTGATGGCTGAGCTCTCCTCTGACTTCAAATGTCCTTATGCAAATTTCAACAAGGAAAGCATCCCATTCTTTTCAAGTTACTCTTTTTAAATCTGCCCTGTTAACATCAGGGTGGTGCTATCTGTGACAGCCAACACTTTAGAACCATGAAGTATACATAAACAATTTCAGGCACAGACGCCTCTGTAATTAGTCAACTTCTGTCTTGTTACAGGTGCAGCATTGCTGGGGTTTAGGGTTTCATTATGTAACTGCTGCTACAGTCATAGCAATGGTGAGCCAAATCCTGTTTTCCACAGTATTTAGGATAGCAAGACAATTTTCAGCCCCAGTACAGCTGTGTCACCATCTCACAACTGGATTTTAGGCTGCTCTCCTATGCTTCTTTTTGTGACTGCTGTGGGGAAGAGAGCAGAGGACGTCTGAAGCACAAAGTATGGGTGCTTACTTTAAAAATTAACTAATTTTGGACATTTCATTCCTATGTAAGTACATAAAGGTCTGCCTGCCCAAGGTAAACAAAGCTGAAAACAGCACTGGCAAAACAGAGAAGTAGAGTCTTGGCCCTGTATTTTACTTGGTACAGGGATAATGCATACACACCCAATTGAAAAGAATATATTTAAGCAGTTAGTTATACTGGAAATTAAAATCACTTGCTTTTATTTTTTAATTAAAAAAGAAAAGGAGGAGGGAGGATTTGGTAACAGTAACAGCCTGTCTGGCTGGCTTTGAAAGCCACATTCATATGCTCATTTATTTTCATGCTCCAGTATTTCAGAAGGTCAGTCAGCCTGAGACTTGTCAACTGTTCAGGAGTTAAGTTGTTCCAGTTACTATATCCAACCAGCAATCCGTCTGCCAACATTCTTGGTTAATATTTCTCTCAGAGGCATGCAGAAAAAAAAAAAAAAAAAAGCAGCTATAACTAGGAGGATGAGAAGAGTGGTACTACTGACAAAACAGAGATGCAATATAGAAATTGCCCTGTTTCTTTCTAATGCCAGGCATTACTTGCACTTCTAGTTATAAAACTTCATTCTACTCATTCACTCTCAGTTGTAAAACCTGCAAAAAACGGATAAGAAAGACACTGCTAGGAAAATATATTCTATTTCTGAGAAATATCTTCATTTCTTAGAGTCCCAAGCAAGCAACATTTTCCCCCCCCTTTTATTGTTTAAACATCAGCTCCTCCCTAATACAACAGTAATTCCTGCAAAGGAAGGAGAAAAGCTACAATCATAATTCTTTAAAGTAGTACCTGTAGAAGGAAGGCCATCTAAAATGCTGCATTAGTCAAGGATCTGTGTCAAAGTCTTAGAATAATACCTTTTTATTAGCATAAGCCAGAAATTGCAAAAGCTTTTAAAGCTAAGACTTATGCTTTAGGGTTTGGAAAGAAGTCTTTTCTTCTGTGTCTTTCATAAAAAGGAGGGGAAAGGAAAAAACTGCTACATTTCTGATACTTGCTATAGCTTAAAATCCTTGGAAAAATTTAGAAAGATTCATAAGAGGCTATCTTATCTCTTTCTTATTTCATCTGCATGCTTGTTACCACAGGAATCATCTCTTGCTACACCCATGCACAGGACTAGGCACAAGAGAGCTCCACTTCCAGCAACCTCCGCTCGCTGCCACTAAAACAAAAACTATTCAGGAAACATGCCCTTGAGATCCTGGATTACTGAAAATCCCCAGAGTGTTTTTAAGGCTGTGCTTTCTCTTTGCACGCACTAAACCTCACCCGAACCACCTAAGATTAAGATCTTAAGAAGCACCAGCCATCTCATGCTTACCACCTCCCGATGGAAAAGGCACCTGACAGGGGGAAGGGGAAGAAAAGGATCCTGAACTAGAATCTGCTACTGTTTACACCAGCAGCTTTTCCGATGGAAACCCGAAATTGCAGACAGTCGGAAAGCAAAGAGGAGGTAGGAGGCAGCTGTTCCTCATCATCCTTAGTCAGGCAGGAACAGCATACATAAAAGTTTTACAGGTATGAAACCTTTACTTAATTTTTTTTTTTAAGTTGCCGATTAGTAGAAACAAATTTTAGGTTATGCTACGGAAGAGCAAGAAATCCACAGGAGTAGAAAAATTCTTAACAGCTCAATAGTGGGAAGCCAAGCCTCACACACGGCAGGACAGCAGTTTCATGGCAATTTTTCTCCTCCCCGCCTGTGTACCAAAACAAACCCGAGCCCAAAGCTGCTCTATGGGGCTGTGCCGGTCCCTGTCCCCGGTCCCGCCCAGAGCCCGCGCAGCGCACGGAGCACCCGGCGTCCCGGCCGCCGCTGCTCTTGGAACAGGAGGGAAGAATAATTAAAAATCCATTAGTGAGTAATAAGAGCAACGCCGAAGCATTCCCGTGGCGGGCTGGCAGGGGCGCGCAGCTCCGCGGCCTCTCCTCACAGCGAGACCGAGGCGGGGGCAGGCGGGGCGGCGGAGCTCGCCCCCTCACGCC
>WEIU01015789.1:71070-95515 GCA_013389925.1 Aegithalos caudatus
CCGGCTCCGCCTCGCCCGGGCGGGACCACCGCCTTTGTCCCGGCGTTCGGGACAGGGCGTGAGGGAGGGAGTGTGCCCTTCGAAAGGCGGCTGCGCTGCGGTCGGGGCTGAGGGGGTGCGCTGCCCCAGGAGCAGAGCCCAGTGTGTTGGAGCTACGAAGTTCGTCAAGGGTCTGGAGAAATTCACCCTTGTGAGGAAAGAGGGAGATGGGCCTGATCAGCCTCGGGAAGAGGTGACTGAGAGGGGACCTCATCGATGTCTGTCAATATCTAAAGGGCGGGTGTCAGAGGATGGATCAGGCTCTGCTCGGTAGTGCCACCCAGTAGGACAAGAGGCAAAGGGCAGAAACTGATGCACGGGAACTTCCACCTGAACGTGAGGCGCACACTCCTGTCCTGTGCAGTGCCCGAGCATTGGAACAGGTTGCCCAGAGCAGGTGTGGAGTCTCCCTCACCGGAGATAGCCCAGAATTGTCTGGACAAAATCCTGTGCTCCACTGTGTTCCCTTCCGACCTTACTGATTCTGTGTCCCTCCTCTGTGTGGGGGACATGCGGACACAGCCACCCTGCGAGGGCAGAGAGCTGGGTGCCGTGGTGGGTGCAGTGGGAGAGGGGACAGTGACACCTTTGGCTGCCTCAGAGAACCCTGAGGTAAAACCTGCCCCGATCATGCCCAGGGAAGGTGTGGATGCCCCATCCCTGCAAGTGCTCAAGGCTAGGCTGGATGGGCTCTGAGCAATCTGGCCTCGTTGAAGGTGCCCCTGCCTGTTGCAGGGGGTTGGAACTGGATGATCTTTAAGGCTTCCTTCCAACCCAAACCATTCTATGATTCTGGGAGGTGTAAATTTTGTCGGATCTGGTGTCTAAGGGGAATGACCCTCCACTAAACTATTGGGAAATGGTGAAGGTGAAGGAGAAAATTACTGTCACAACTGCCTGAGTCTGCTTCCTCAGTGGGGAAAAGGTTTACATGCCTCATTAATCTGTGCCACCCATATACTTAAGAGCTCAATAACAAATATTGCCTATTTGTACTCTTATTTATTACTAATATATTGTCACAGTCACAGGTATTTATCAGGTGATTGTGTCCTCTCCCTTTTTCATTGTGCAAGGCCACGGCAGCCAGCAAATTAACAGTGTGACTTATATTACACTTCAAGCTGCTCTCAGAAATCATTATTTTTCACCCATGCTGTGGTGGCTGAAATATTCCTAACACACAAAGTACCTCGAAGTGTGGAAGATGGGAATGTTTCAAAAAGATGTGGCCCTACCCAAATAAATGGCATAACAGACCAGGGAAGGGGGAGCTGCACAGTGTGGGTCAGTGAGGGTCGACAAGGTAAGACCATTCCCAGTCTGTAACTTTTTTTTTTTCAAGTGTACTCCAAAGCTACAGGAGCAGTGTCTAGGAGGAAAGCAAATGATTAAGACTCCAATTTTGTAATTTTTGGTTATATTAAAGCTGGTGCCTAATCTAAGCTGCTTGGTCATTCTACAGCTGAGAGAGAGAGACTTTCCACCAGTTTAAGAGAGGCTGGATAAATCACATTGTTAGGAAACCTGTCTCTAGTGGTTGTAGTGGTGAAATCCTGTGTGTCTGTCTTGACTGGGGCCCAGTTTAGAGCTTGCTGATGTTAGGCTCAATGAATCCCATCTTTCTCTTTTATTCTTGGCTCTGGCAACAGCGTGGTACAGGATCATATGCCTATCCTGTGTAACAACTGTTACACAACAGCAAAGGAGAGGAAAGCTCCTTATTTCATCAAGGAGCAAAGTGGGAGTGGTGTCTATTGCACATAGCATGGACACCCCAGCTAAGGAGAGCATCTCTGTTCTGGGAGCATTTAAGTCCAGAATATACTTAAAGGAAAGTGTGTACTTTACAGATTTTCAGTGTGGGAACATCAATACACAGAGGGAGAGTGCTTTGAGATTCATCAAGGTGGAATGTTAGATAACTTCAATGTATTATTTTTACAATGTATTATATGCTAATTTAACCTGCCTGAGCTAAAGTTCTCCTACTTAGGTACTAAGTAGGACATCATTCTGAGGAAGATTTTACAGTTCCAGTGCTTTATAAGCTCCAGATTGTTATTTTCTTTATTTCTTGATTTACTCTCATCACCTTGTACTATCAGTTGTAGTCTCACATTAAAAATATGCCCCGAGAACGTTTTTCTATCCCAGGTGAGTCCAAAAGAGTTCTTTGTCCTTTTGATCATCATTTGTATGTTTTTTTCCTTCTTTCCTCGTTCTTCAGCATTACTGATTACTAAACCTGGCACCGACTTTATTCTAGGAGACCAACTGTGTGTTGACACATTCTGTCCTGAAGGTGGGGAAATTTATGGAGCACAGTCCCAAGTACACAGCCCATTACTGTGTATCACAGAGAACTTCCCTCCTCTGCTCGGTGAAAACTCGTTATACCAGTTTAAAAATATGTCAGGTATGCATCTCCTTCCTCCACCATTAATCATTAATTAACATGTGATACTGACATTTCTGGTTGCTACTTAATGTAGCAAAACAGTATTTTAGGTGCGTTTCTAATTTCTTCTATCATGCTCCAGCATCAGTGGAGGGTGACACATCCAGCTGTCAGTGTCAGTACACTGGTAATGCTGCCCAAAACAGCCACGAGAACAAGCCCATGTTTATAAAACTCCTCTTGCCAATCTGACTCCTTTGCCTCGTGTTACAGGCCAAAATTCAGGTTTCTTCTCACAGAATGTGCTTATTGTATTTGCTGCTGCAAATAGCTGAGAGTAGACACACTGAACTAAGCAACTGTGATCAAAGAGGATCTTATTCACCTGTTTTGGACTTCTTTGACAGTTTTCATTTTGGGTCTGTCTTTTCTTTTTCTCTGCATGTGTCCTGGATTTGATAAGAATTGGTAGAACTGAGCAATCAGAAAGAAAACATAGACTGATGGGAAGCTATGTGTTATTTACTTGAATTTCAGTAGGCTTAGAAACCTCCACAGTTAAAGCTCAGAGCCCCTTGTGTGAGGCAGTGTATGTAAAGTAAAAGAACAGGCAACAGATAGACAAAATAGGGAAATAAATATGTACTGAGATATGAGATAACCATGAAAGAAACAAGGTTTAGCCAAAGTGAAGGTCGGGTTACATTTACAGTCATTATGGTTGACTTAGTGTTGTGATAAACATGGTATTATCATGACTTATTATTTGCATAAGAGTGGCCACAGGAAACCTGCAGACAAGAGCATGGCTTGTTGTACAAAGTACTGTACCAACAGCAGGTCACTATTTACAGTCAGTAATCCCACACAAAATGTGCTCTGGGACTGATTCATACAACTTTTCCCCGTGATTGACCACTTCATTTTTTTGGCAGGGCACTTACAGCCAGAGCCAAAGGCAGGATTCAGTGTCACAGCACTCCTTGCTTTTCAGTGCCCAGCTGGCAGAAAGCAATGAGAGAAACTTACAGTAACTAAAACTTGGGGCTTTGCCTATGACTCAGTAGCAGTCAGATATCCCAGCCCAGATGTCACTGCTGCCTCTCTCCTGCCAATTCTGTGCTTTGTGGTCAGGCAGGTTTGCATAGTGAAACAGCTTAAAACAAACAAGCCAAGATAGAAAGCTCCCTCCCCAAGTTTGCTGATGACACTAAACTGGGAGGTGAGGTGGACATGTGAGAAGTGACAGCAATATTGCAGAGACACCTGGAATAGCTGGAAGAGTGGACTAGCAAGAACTGTATAAAGTTTATTTAACAAGACAAGAGGTGCAAGGTGCGAGGTCCTGTCACCATTTGTCACGGAGGGACATGAAAATGATGAGCTTTGACTCCAGTAGTTACAAAGATCAGAAGGCTTTCAGAGGGCTTTATTTTTCATTTTGTGCAGCCCTTTTATAACATGCTGCCCTAAAGAACCATGTAGTTGGTTAGCAAAAACAACACTTCTCTTTATTGGCTAAATAACAGAAACAACACCTGGAAGAGCGGTGACCATGAGAGTCGAGATATTATGAAAATAATATTACTATATACAGAAAACTGTCCTTGGTAAACAGATTTTTCTCAAGCCAGAGAAATCAGCAATCTGGCAAGCTGAAACCTTTACAGTCTCAGAAAATCAGGCCCACAAGGTCCTGCACCTGGGACAACATAACCCAATAACCCATTAGAGGCCAGGCCACACCTGGAATACTGTGTTTGGTCCTGCTCTATGCAATTCAAGATGCAATCAGATTGGAGAAGGTCCAAAGAAGGGCCACCAAGATGATCAAAAGGCTGGCAAGCCCTCCCTGTGAAGAGACACAGAACCAATTAGGTCTTTTCTGCCTGGAGAAGACTTTGGGGAGACCTTATCAGAGTATTCCAGCACTTAAAGGGTTACTACAAAGAGAGTGGAGGCTCTCTTTTCTCAAGGGGCCACATGGAGAAGACAAGTGGCAATGAGTACAAATTGCTCAAGGAGAGGTTTCATCTTTATATGCAAATCATTTCTTATGGTGAGAACAGTCACTCACTGGAACAAACTCTGCAAGGAACCAGGTGGAGCTGGAGGTTCTCAAGATGTGACTGGACAGGGTGCTACATAATCTCATCAAGGCTCCCATCCACATGAAAAACTGGACTTGATGATATTTTGAGACCATTTCTAGCCTGGGCTGTTGTATGATTCAGTGATTATTTTTGGGAGGTGCTCGTATTTATTTTTTTTTTTTAACCCACATTTTTGCATTTGGTTTGGACTGACTGCTGTGGGACAAAAACTTTAGGTTGAGGGAGACAGATCTGAAATCAGATCTACTGCTGTAGGGACAGGAATATCTTTGAGCTGCAAAGAGCAACTTCCATCCCTCCCCTGAGTGATCAGGGTACAGGTGTGGAGAGTGAGACAGAAGTTTGAACAGTCTGGTGGTTCAGAGACAACAGAATCTTCTAGATGGGCACTTCCTAGACAAGCACTTGAGATACCATCACTTGCTGTGAAAAACAGTCGAGATAGGATCTATGGAGAGCAGAGACAGTCCGTATTTATTTGGTACTCTTTAGGAATGCCTTTAGCATTTACCCCTGCTTGTGATTAAGCCAGAAGAATATCTAATTTCTAGGTTATGTTCTAAATTAATTGAGAAATGGCCCTGGTTGCTGTGGTTCTCTGCTTGTACAGAAGCAGAGCTGGAGGCACTGTGAGCTGTATTTATTAACATCTCTCCAGCCAACCTTCACAGTCTTCCTTCTGCCCTCTGGATATGCAGATTCCCCGCTGTCCCTTCCCTCTCCAGCAGCTTATCTCCTCCCTGCACTGCAGTTCCCAGCTCACTGTCCCCGGTCCCTTCTGCCTCCAGCCCCTCCACCCCACCCATGCTTCGGGACCTACTCTCCTTCCCCCGAGCTCTCGCTACTCCTCCGTGGTTTCTTACAGCTTCTCTCTCCAAGCAGCCATGGCCCTCTTCCTTCCCTGGGCTCACAGGTATCCTGGTGAGTTGTCTAGGAAGTCAGACCTAATTTCTGTCCTCTCCTTACTTCTGGTGTTAGTGCACCTCACCGGTGGGACAAGATTTGCAGGTATGAGGAGAAGGCTGCAGAGGAAGTTCCCTAATGAGTTGTGCTGCCTTCAGGCTTTGTCTGCAGTTCACCTGGGGGGAGAGAAAGGGGAGCTGGGGTGTATTTTTGGCACTTAGTATCTCACTTTCATTTAAATTCTAGTTTCAGCTCCTAAATCCTCTATTAGATGTAATCTTTCATCTTTTCCTTCAGCAGATCCTACTCTGAGAGCAAATAGTTCCCTTTTCCTGTGTTTTGTTTAGAGAGGGGTGGGACAGCTTTCTACTGGTGTTGCAGTATTTGGTTGAGTGGCCTGATTTTAATAGCTGTTCCTTGGCTTCTGCTATTTAAAACATATGTTTTCTGACATTTAATGATAAGTTTGTTCTCCCATACATCCCAACGAGTATAAACAACTGGTTGTTTTCCAGTGTCAGTGAGTTTGAAATTAATGCAACTTATTTTCCTGTGGGCAATGGAGACATATGTCACTGAATTGAATTACATATTAATTGTATTATTTCCAAAGGGGAGAAGTGCAACTAGAATCAAAGAAATATAGAAAATTATTTATTCCAAGAGAACATAAAATACATATACTTGGAAATAAACCTGTCTTTTTTTAATTGCTGTGGGGTTTTGTGGTTTGTGCTTTTTTCTTTTTCTTTTATTTAACCTTTGTTTTTATTTTTTCTTTATTTTTTAAATGCCTAGTTTGATTTCTCTTAGAACTGAAATTTAATTCTTCTAATGGTATTCCATTGGCCCATCATATGTGCCTGGATGATCTTAATTCCAGTTCCCAAGGACACGGTGTCCTGTGATACAGCAAGCTGTATTTTGCATTTGAGCTGTATTTTCTGTTTCAGCAACACTGAATGGTTTATAGAGGAGGAGAGCAGGATGGAGCAGGTTCCCTGTGGATCATGTCTGAGGGAAGGACCTGCCATTGTCTTTCAGGATATTCTGGAAAGGAATTCTGGTGGGGCTGTGGGCTCTGCCCAGGGTCAACTTCAAGTCAGTGGAACAAATCCCAGTAATTTCATTAGGAGCTGAATCAGGCCTTTACTAGATCAGGAAAGGGGTTTAGACTTCTCTAGCAGAATATAGATGGACTTTAGACATTAAATTTCATTTGCAATCCAAACAGTCACTGCTTATCAGCCATCTAAACCTGCTTCTGCCTCATCTCTTCAGGAGCCTCTCAGTTTCCCATGGAAGTCCAGTGTCTGCACGTGTTGTATGAGATGGACAGAAAACTTCAGCACAAACTTAACCTTGTCCAACAGAGTGGTTCACACATTTTCCATCCTCAGTATCCCTCAAGCTCACTGTCCACAGTGTGTTTGGGGACACTCAGAGATATTTACTTGTGAACTTGGGTTCTGTGACTGTACCTCCATAAAAACTGGATTGGGGGATATCCTTCATAGTTCAGAAAGTGAAAGCAGAGATTAAAGCTTCTACTCAAGGGTCCATAACAAGAAGATGAAAGGAGGAAAGAGGGATGGAAATCCCCACCTCCAGATCTTCAGGGACAAATCATATATTTTACATTGATGGATAAAATAATTCCCCATCGTGGCAAGCCCCTAATCCCACAGGACAAGGCTATTAGAGGATAATCCTAACCTAAATTGCAACCCTGTGTTTGAGCACTGGTTCTCCTAATGCTCCAGGATACAATTACAGAGCAAGGCCTGGAAACCACAGCCTTTGTTCTGCCTTATTGCTTAATTGTTTAATGAAGTATTCACTTCATCTAAGTGAGTGCTTTGTAATTTTGTACTTGCATGCAGCTGGCAAAGGCAAAGAACTGGCGTTTTTACAGAATAACTTGTTCTTTTGGTGGAAGAAGGTACTATTAAAAATACCAGGTTCCAACAGTAAATAATTTGAGAGATCTCTCCATAAAAAGGAAATCTCACCCTTGAAAGTGAGGAATGAAAGCACATTTGTTACTGCTGGGGTTTTGTCCCCTTTCCTCCTTGATGCTGTGCAAAGACAGATGGAAGAGGCAGTGGGACAGGCAGTCCCAGATCTTGCACTAACAGGTCTGTTCTGAGGTCAGGACACTGCTCCACGTGCACCTCTCAAACTGGCATGGGGGAGGCCTTCCCAAATTAGGAAAAAAAGAAGTAACCAAATAAGCCTTATATCAAGATAAGAGCAACACTCAGGCCCTTAAATAAGTGCTAAGTCACTACATATAAGTGCAAATAACATGAAAAGATTATTCTAAAAATCTCTATGGGTTTCAACAGTCTCTGTGTTCTACTCTTGAAAATATTCCTATGCTCAGGACAATATGCCAGGCTCCAGCTCCTGAATAGTTCCCTGATGAAGGTCAAGTGCTCTGAGACATCCGTTCCCTACCTGAGCTGTGGGTAGGCAGCTCTGTACCTCCCAGCATTTCGGGTGTTTTGATCTTTTGAAGCTTTTCTTCCTCTTTATAACTATAGAAGGAGCTTAGACAATTAGCTCTGGGCTTGGATATCATTTTTGGCTGGCGACCTGAGCTTCAGACACAGGATATTAGGAGATTTGCAACAGGGTAGGGAGAGAGAATGACCCTGGGAACAGGAGAAAATAATTTGAACATTGGAGGCTTTTTTGAGTTCCAGCCATGCAGGGTCCCTTGCAAATACTAAATACCAAAGAAACATTGCCAGTCAGTAGTACCAAGTTTTTCTTCAATAGCTCTGGAAGTGTTTTATGAATAACATCAGCACAGACAGAAGAGGTGAGGTCACCTGTGTATTAATCCCTTCCTCTCTTGCCAGCCCTGCCTCTTGGGAGGTACTACCTATGGATTCTTTCCTGATTCTCACAAGGAAGGGTGCTGCTTCAGGAGCACATTGCCTGAGGGGTACAGCAATGAGAGAAGTGGTTCACTTGGTGCTTTCCATGCAGACTCCACTGTAGGTGCTGTTATTGTCAAGTCCACGGAATGCAGATGATGGGAGGGAAACCATCACACAGTTGCATTTGAGGTACCAACAGACAGAACAGTATGGGGCACCTGGATGTGTATGTTAGATGCAAATGTATATAGTTAATACATTGTTCTTACCCACCCCCCCAAAAAAAAAGGGACAAATGGATTACTTTTAACTGCCATGTTCCATTTGAAAACAAGTCCAGGGCAAACATTTTGTCTGTCAGGACACTTTGTAACTTGTTTTCATGCAACTACCATTTTCAACATCATTTAACAAGTCATTATAAACCTTTTAATAAATTATAGTCATTAACCTTGCCTAGGGTAACTGAGGGCAAGATTTTAATTCAGGCAGTGGAGAGTCTGTCCTCTAGGCCTGTGTTCAAGATCACAAGAATGTCAGAGCCAACATCAATTCAAGGACCAACAGGAACACAGCTGGCTCACAGCCATCTGTTGTACCTTTACAGTGCTGCTGGCTCCTGCTCATGCCAGTGCACAGAGACTTCTCAGCTGCTGTTACCCACACTCACTGCAAGCTGCCTGTGACCTGTTCTTGCAGTTGGAAGTGCTAAAGCCTGAGAAGACCTTGGTTCCTTTGCCTTTAAGGACATACCTGGCAGCTTCTCTGTAGGGAGTTTCCTTCAGAGGCAGGAATCTGACTCATGGCTGTTGGAGACACCTCCTGGAAGAGCTGTCATGGAATAGCCACAGGCAGTTGTGATTCAGTCCCAAGCAGTCTCATTAGCACCCGGTTTCTTAATGGCATCCCGTATACACTTATATTACCAGCTATTTTTGTATCCTCCATGCAACCAACCACCACCTTAACAAGAACTCTCTGTCCACATGAAAGAGTGGGTTGGTTTTTCGTTTTTATTTTTTGTTGTTGTTCTTTTTTTTCTTTTTTTTTTTCTTTTTTTTTTTTAATATGGAAATGCTTGGATAAACTTTCATTTAAACCTCTGAAATTTGTTTATAATTAAGACTTTTTTTCCTAAATCCAACACTTTAACTTTGTTGAAGGGAAGATTCAAAACAGGCTGCAAAAGTATTTATTTAGCACATTTTTGGCTTAAAATACTGTCTTGCCAGGTCTGTTGTTACTGCTACTTACCATTCTGAGGTGACATTTGCTTTTTGTTCCAAAATTTCAGTTGTTTGCTTTTAGGGATGTTCCTGCTGGTGGCTCAGTATCTGTGGCTACAGATGGCCATAGTCTGAAATGGCTCCTGCCTGAACCAGCTTCTCCCAGTCAGGGAAAGCTCAAAAGTGGCAGGGAGGGAAACAAAACCAAGAGCACAGGTCACCCCTGTCCTGCCTCTGTGGGAGCACACCTGCACAGCAGGGCTGAGGCTGTCTGGTGGAAAAGGTGTTGAATCACAACTGACTGGTCTGAGTGGAGCCTTTGTAGTGAAAACTGGCAAAGCAGTTAAATTCTACTGGTGAGAGCTGTCCAGAAGCTGCTGGGCACAAAGCTGGCATAACCTGTACCCCATTGCCATGGGCTCCTGCAGGTTTGGCCTGGGCTGGACCCCACTTGCCACCTTATCTGTGTTCTTGTTGACCTGCCTGGGTTTGCTGCATTCCAGACCTGGTCGTTCAATGTTGTTTGTTTGAATTCCTCTGCTGCTCCAGCACAGCCCACTGTACTGGCTCTCACGGTGTTTAAAGTTGTAGATTTCCCTCACCGTGGTGGCTTTGAACAGTGAATGTGCTCCCCATCCTTCTTCTACAATATGGGAATCTGGGGAGAATTGGCTGATAACCAGTGTTCTCTGAATTTCCAATTTCTAAAAGTATCGTGATAGGTGGTCAAGCTCTCTTACTTTTCATGAACCAGGAGTAAAACTGAGGCTCAGACAGAGACACCTGGTATTTGTATTCGTTCATATTTACAACAGTGTAATGATTACCTTCACAGACTCTTGCAGAGTGCTCACCTGGCCTTAGGGATGGAATGACTTGGTAGGATATCTGCATTACAATTGGAATATTGTTCCTGCTGGGAGAGGACTTGAGAGAATAATTTTACTTTTCAACAGCTCTTGCTGTGCCTTGGCATTTACAGACCATCTGGACTAACACCTTCAGCAGTTTTTTCTCTGCCCAGCAGACTGGGCTAGCAGCGACAAGAACATTAGTTCATCACCAACCTGTGAATAGCACACTTGATTAATTCTTATCATTCACTGCTTTTAGTGTGTCACACAGAACTTTAGAACTTCCTTTACAAGTGGGGAAACTGAGTCACGGAGAGATGGTGCCACTTAGTTCACCTTGTTAAGGTGGAAGGGGCAACACTGAGATCCTGGCTGAGCTCTGAGGATCTGAGGCTCTGAGCTCTGAGGCCCATCCTCTACATCCTATTCCTGAGAGCCTGAGGCAAGATTGTCACACTTCACTCACCTCTTCTACCTGGCTTGCTGACACAGCCTCCTTGGAAGGTCTTTCTGAATCACTTGTTCCATCCAGAACCTCTTACCAACCTACACAAACCCATTTGGATCTAAACTTAACGCTCCCCAGGAAAGCCAGAACAGTCTTTCCCAAACTGTGCTCAGCTGAGTGGTCCAGCTGCCCAGACACAGCTGTGTTGCTCACAGGTGTATTCCGTAAAGCAGAACAGGGTCTCCTCTTGCTTCCAAAGTCTCCCTGGAATATTTTAGCGAGTTGTCTCTTGAATCACATTGCACCTGGTCCTCTAATGTAATCAATGAGGATGCAAAGGCAGGAAAAGCGGGAGAAGAAAGCTTAGACCTCTGCCTTGCGGGTTTCCCGGGGGTCCTTCCGAACAGCACCAGGGGCTCATTCCCTGGGAGCAGTCCAGTGGAAAACAAGGCTGGCAGCGCCGGCCTGGCGCCGGTCCCGGAGCCGCTCCAAGCCGTGAGCTGCCATTGCCCTCTGCCGACAGTTCGGTGTACGGTGCTCCCACTGCTGTTTTCTGTCCTACGGCAAACAAGGAGTTCTGGGATCTGCAGAAAACTGAAGGATCCTCCCCCAGACAGAGGTTTTCGGGGTTTATTGCTTGATTTTTTAATGTCCTTTCTCACTGTCGTAACTTAGATGCCACACATCAGTCAGTAGCCAATCAATCAATCAATCAATCACAAAGCAATCGTCCCATATCAAAGGCAAGTCCAGTGTAAGCTGTTGTGCTTGGCATGGAGTGTATGGGGAGTGACAGCCAAATTTCCCCTGTAGAGGTTATGGTGTACAGGGACAACTCAAATAAAACATAGTGGAAAAACCCAGTGATCAGCCCCATTTTACCTGTACCTCTCTGAGATACTGAAAGGTCTACCCGAGCCCACAAGAAGGCAGCTCTGGTTCCCTGCTGGAAGTCAGGTTAATTCACAGCAGAAGTAAACTACAAGTCCTGACTATAAGGAGAATGGATCACACTGTTTGGTATCTTCTTTATTTTTGCTTTTCAATTTTTTTTTCATCACAAGGTTAGATAACTCCTTACCTTACCCAAAGCTACAATTCAAATGTTGTTTGGGAGTAAAGCAGGCAGGAGGAATGACCTGTGATAAACAGAAGGTTGGATTGGACAGTCACATTCCTTTTCTACCTCTGTCAGTTTGCCCAAGGTCATAGTGGAGCTTTGTGAAAAAGTCAGTAAATGAATCAGAGTTTTTTATTTGTTTCGGTTTTGTCTGTTGGTTCTTTTGCTTTTTGGTTGGTTGTTTGGTTTTTTGTTTGTTTGGTTTGGTTTTGTTGTTGTTTGTTTGTTTCTTTGGTCCAGGGGTTTACAATTTTCCCTTTTATTTATGTTTTAGAATTATCTAACAAATTACATATAGAAATATATTTCAGCATTATAGTGAATGGGTCAGAAAGGTCTAGGGCATTTAACAGGTGGGTTTTTAGCCTATGAACTGCCACTGAGAGCTTTACCAACTTTTCCTGTGGTAAATTCACTGTTTGTGTTTGAGTGCTGAATAATTTTGTGTTGCATTTCAACCATCCAGTACCTCATAAAGATTTCAGGCTGTCAATGGAAATATTCTTGGGCTGCTTGCTCTGAATAAATGCTCATGTGGAAAAAGATTAAAAGCTTACAGGAACATCCACAGACAGCAAAGAAAAAGGACTTTTATCTTTGACAACTTCCATTTTACAGTGATGAGTACATAGAAGGGACTAAGTGTTTTTTCATAGGCTCTATGAAAGGATGAAGTCTTCTCTTGCTGCTAGATAAATGTTATTCCCCCAGCAAAGGCTTCTGATTTCAGTGATTCAGACCAGTTTTCAAGCCCATTCGTGGGGAGGAGATATCAAAATCAAAATTCCTGAACATTTTATTAAATAGATTATAGCATGAATTATAGCAACTGTAAAAATAAGTAATAGTATTGATAATTAATAATAGTCTCAGGCTAATTAATCATCCTTCCAATGTCCCAATAAAAAAGGGGTAAATTAGGTCAGTTTTCCAGTCCTCTGTGTGGGTGCTCTGGAGAGCACCTCAGTGTTTCTCCTGCTGGGCCTTCTTTCAGAGAGCCAAATTCTCCCATTACTCTGCTCTTCCATCTGTTATGGCTCAGATTTGTGGACCCATGTAAGAATGAGTACTTTAGTCATGTAAAAATCTCAGCATTCATTAAAATAAAATTAACCCCCAAGGAGGGAGTGAAAAAAACCCAGAATAAAAGTTCTGACTTCACACTGAGGCCTCAAAACCAAACCAACAAACCAAAAAAGAAAAAGCACACTAGTGAGGTCCTGAAAGAGAAGGGAGATTAACTCAGAATTTTTCACCATATCTATACTTATACAATATCCTAACCTTCAGAATGGGGATTTTTTAATATAGGATTAAATTCCTTAAACAACAGATGATAAAGTTTTATTGGCATGAAGGGTGTCTTTCATTGAACAGGTACAAGAAACAAAATATTCATATCTAGACTGAAGACCACATTAGGAGAATGACTTCATGCGTTCATTTCCTTTTTCCTTTCCCCTGTGTTCTGTATATGATTTACTAATTCTTTATTGTTTCTTTCCAGAAGCATCACTCACTGTCTACACTGAGAATGATTTTGGGCCAGGAAGAGGAGAAGACCAAAGCAGGTATATATATCACTTTATCCTTGATGCTGACAGGGCAGAGTGGACAGGGAAAACATCACTCATCTTTCCAAACATGATTTCATCCACTGTAATTGTTTATAGGAGGACAGGTCTGGAATAAAACCTGAGTGCCACTTTGGAAGACCTCACGCCTTCTCTGTCATCAGCAGTTGAGGCAGCCTGAATGTCAACATTCCTTTATTGCAGGGAATGTGTCCTTAAAAACTCCTTCAGGAAGCAGAGCTCCTTCTGCTCCCTCAGACATGGCCCATTACATCAGAGCTCCTGACAGGCTCTAACGAGCCCAGTGACAGACTCAGACACTGCCATCCACACCTGTGCTGCATTTCTGGGAGGGGATGTTCCCTCAGCAGGACTGCTGGATGAAATGGGGACCTAAATCAGTGTTAAATCCAACAGGTTAATCTGAACTGCCATGAAAGTGAGGTTAAAGAGTTGGTGGGAAAGTTTATTTTTAGTTAGAGTCCACAGCATTACAAGTCTTGGTTTTGGCAGGCTGAAAACACCATCCTGCCTCTAGGAGGGAAAATGAAAGTCTCTCATATTAAGTAGTTTATGAACATTAGTCAGAAATCAAATCCATTTTAGTAGTAGAAATTCCATTAATTTTTAAATCATCTGATTCTGTTTTAATTTACTTGTCTATAACAACCATAATCAATAAAATATACAACAGCCCTGTGATATTCCCACTATCATGACTCTAACATACAAATATTTAAAATAAGTGTTAATGCTTTAAAACTCATAGCATGAAAATTACTACAGTTGGGCACATCAAAGTTGAATGAACTCTTTTCCCCTTTCCAAATACACAGTGGTATTGGGATATATTTCTACTATTTTATTTTTTAAAAATCTATGGTTTAAACAAAAATAACTCCTAATAATGACCATAAGCATCCAGGAGATGGTACATCAGACTGGAGAGTGGGAGAGGTACAGCTCTGATGGTTTTTTCCTTCCTTTGCTAGTGTAAAGCAGGATGGGAATGCATTATTCAGCAGTGAAATTCAGAATTAGTGTAATTGAGGTGCAATGCCAGTGGAATCAAGACAAATGAATCCTACTCATTGCAGTATGAAATTTGTCCTATAGCTTTAGGTCTTCATGGAAATTTAACCATTTGTCTAGTCTGCTTATTGCTCAGATACAGCAGCCAGCATTTACATGAGATTATTTAAATGTAGTATTATTAGAAAAGTTTGCAGCTACAGAGATAGATGGGTTTTACAGAAAATCCCTGCTCTTTGTAGCAGCCCACTGTGATATTGGGAAAGATAATGGTCAGAAAGTACATTGCCAGGCTCCTAATGAGAAACTGTTGACAGTAGAATTACCCCAACATTCATCAAAAAGCCAATAAATGTCAAGCAAGAGGCCTTTGATGCAGTAGCTCATAATTCCTGTTCAGAAGCCTTTGCAGTCACTTCAGGGCACGCTGTCATCCTGCATTTCTGCTGATTTTACAGAAAACTTTGTTGCTGAAGAAATCCAAGGAGCAGGTGTCAGCATTCCAAGTGCCACTGCTACAGTGCCACGGGCTCACCATGAGAGCTCAGGCACAGCACATTTGGCCTCAATTTCCCCATCTGCAACACAGGAATGACAATACAGGAATGACCCAGAGGCAATTCTGTGAAGGACACAGTGCTCCATCCAAATGCTCAGAAATCATGAGCTACATGGTAAAAACTCTGATGCTGCCTCCTGCCAATGAGGTAGTCATGTATTTTTAATGTTAACTACGTCCAGCTTTTTGGGACTTTGCAGGACATATTTTCAAGTTCTCTCCTCCACAGCTACAGGAGATGACTTCAAACCAACCCAAAACTAATTCTTATCCAGGCTGCTGAATTCTGAGTTGAGCGGCCTTAAGGAAACTCCACAAAGTTTATATAAAAGCTTATATAAAGTGTTCTTGGGCTCTGTGGAGCACAGAGGGTATAAATGCCTTGCCCATTACCCAAGTCCTCTGTTTCACTCTTACTTTCAGTACATATTCCCCAAGTGATGTGGTGAGGCAGGTCACTGCCTGCTCCATGAATAAGGAATGGTCTTGGGCCATGTGTTGTCACTGCTCCCTGGCTTTTCATTTGCCTTGCTCATGAGGGGACATGAAGCTACATCACAAGTGATGGGATCATATCCTCTAGATTTTACCTTTGTATCTTTTCGAAAATTTCCAGGTAAAGGCTCAAAGCCACTCCTCTAAAGCCTCCATGGACTCTGAGGCAGTTCATTCCATTCATGCTGGCAATTCCTTGCTTGTGTGTCATGACTGGTTTCCATTCCAGCTGTTCCTGCATATATGGATAGAAAATGTGCCCCTGTTGGTCATTTCCAAGGATAAGCTGCATCCTGGAGGCTGTATGCACATGGAGTTGCACTTCGTTTCCAGAGCCACATGCTGTTAGGGTGACTTGAAACTAGGCTAATTACCTGGTAGACTTCACTGTCAGAGAAATTCTTTAATAAAAATGGAGGGGGTGACAAGGAATAGGCTCCTTGCTATTTTGGGACAAACTCTTCCCTCAGGCAGCAGATAACCATGGTGGTAAGGCTCCCAATCTATCATTTGGTTTGCTGTTTCTTGGCTGTAGTAGTTAATTAACAGTTCTGGAACTGCTCTGTTTCCCAGAAATAGACTGTAAATCCATTAAATTAAACAATAAGGGCAGATGTGGGCAAAAATAAAAAGCCCATGCGAGTCAGAAATGAAAAATTAAGTTGTTTTGTCAGTCTTCAGGGGCCAGTGTGAGAATGTTATAAAACCTTCTGAAGCTTTTCTGTCTAGTGTTCAAGCAAGAGGGAAATGTTCCTATGGATGCCAACATTTTTAGAACTGATGATTGCTAGTTAAAAAAGCACTACTGACAGGGCAAAGCAGAGTGGTTTGAAACTGAAAGAGGATAGGTTTAGTTTGGATATTAAGAAGAAATTCTTTAATTTGAGGGTGGTGAGGCACTGGAACAGGTTTCCCAGAGAAGCTGTGGATGCACCAGCTCTGGAAGTGGTCAAGGACAGCCTGAATCGGGCTTTGAGCAACCTGATCCAATGGAAGGTGTCTCTGCCATGGGGCTGGAATTAGGTGGTCTTTAAGGTCCCTTCCAACCCACACCATTCTAGGATGATCCTATGATTCTATAATCACATAATTAATTTACTACATGAAATAGTACAAATACTGTGAAAACTGAGTTAAAACAAAAATATATTTTCTCTTCAAGATCTGAATGGAGTTAAGAATAATGGCAAACCCTATCTTGGGTAGATGGCAATCAACTACAGAAGAAAAAGTGTGCTCATCTAAACTGTCACTCATGCTTTAAGATGGCCAGTGAAACCATTTTATTACTGCAGTTAGCTGGAAAGGGCACTGTTCTGCAAAAATCAGATAATGTACTTATTTCTAAAAGCCTGGAACAAAAGAGCCAGTTGAGATTTGCTGAGTAGTTGCAAGATAGCCATTAAATATAAATATTTTTAAAAACAATTTACTCTTTCCTAATGCTTTTAGAGCAGCGTGTGGGAACAGTCTAAGTGCAGCATCTTACTGCATTGGAAAGGACATGATGAAGGTTATTGGGCTCCAGATTTAACTCTTCCATCTCACAATTGCTCATAACAGTTTCTAACCTATATAAACTATGTGAGTTTGCAAAAAACTTACCCATCTTTCCTGGTGGTAACAATAAAAATTTATATTTTTAAAAGAGCTAATGCCAATGATGCACATTTTTCACATTTAAACAATTTAATGTGAATTAAAGTTTCCATTCTTAAAATTAAAACTTGTAGCAGAAATGAACATTTTGTTCTTTTGAACCTGTAGATGGAAAAGGGACTTGCTTTGTGGGGCTGTATAATTGATGTTTTCACATCTGGAGTTTTAGTAGCCCATAGGTAGGATTTATTTGATCTAACTTAAGACTGCACCAAGCCCTTTAGGCTGCTTCTACTGTCAACAACAACAACAAAGAAACAACAAAACCAAAAAACCAAAAAAACCAACCAAAAAACCAAAAAGCCAAACCATGCATACTGATTCATGTGGTCTTGCTTAGACATCTATTTAAGGATGAGGTGGATGAGCCCTCATGATTTGGCTATGTGGAACTTCAGAAAAAATGTGTTTGCTGGGAGGTCACCCCATGTTGATCACCATGGATTGGTACTAAGGCTCCTTTCATCCAGTACAGCCACCAACAACACATCCTCAGCAAACCTGCAGATTCTGTGGAACTGACACCCCCAAATGGCCTGGCTTCATTCCAAACCAACCATGACCCAAGTTTCTTCACCTGGGCAGAATAACCAGTACAGGATAGCAGTGGACTGGCAGGGCACAGTCCTGCTGGAAATGGGCTCCCAGGGGATGCCTGGTGAATCCAAGCAGCAGTGCACTCTCATCACAGAGCAGACAAAACACATCCTGAGCACTACTCACAGACCAGCACATGGAGGGCCTATTTTGCTCTCCTCTGCTCAAATCTGGTGAGGCCATATTTAGGATACAGCCCAGTTTTGGCACAACCAGTACAGAAGGGATGTGGAAAAACTGAACTGGTCCACTGGAGGGGTCCAAACTGGTTACCCAGAGAACATGACCCAGAGGGAGGGTGGAGAAGCAGGGCTTGTCAGTCTGGCACAGAGGAATGTAAGTGTGGTCTACATGCAGCCTGTGACTGCTTGGAGAGTTACACAGATAATGGAGCTAAACTTTCTCAGTAATGCCAAATAATGTAAGCAGGGGGAAATGTGATGCCAAATAATGTAAACATGGCCATAAAATGCTGCTTCAAGGCTCAGACTGGACTGGAATTAATAAAAAATTCACCCGGAGGGTTGCAACTGATTACCCAGAGGAGCAGCTGAACTCCTTTTTTGGAAGTTCTCAAGTCCTTAAATCCATGGCTGAACTGCTCCAGTGCTGGTGAAAGCCCAGCTTTGAGCACAAGGATGGAATTCCCAACTAACACAGCAGCCTGAAAAGTACAGCTGGGGCAGGACACTGCCTTTCACCCCAACCCATGCTCATCCTCCCTGGAGTCAATAACAGAGCTGGGATAAGTGCTTGAGCTGATGGTGGAAAATCAGGATTTGTGGGGGACAAACTGACACATAGAGTTCACAGGAAGATATGAAGGAGCAATGGACAACTGTTACAGGATTCTGTCTGTAACACTCAAACAGTCCCAGAATCCATTAATATACACACTACCATCACCTCTGGAATGTGTCCAAGCCCTTCAATTTTCTATTAATAACAATAAATAGCAATTCTCATCCAAAACTATGGAGGGGAGGTTCTGAACAAGGTGATTTGAGCTCTCTCTCAGCCCCTGTGACTCCCTAGGTAACCTGAGACACATTAAACTGATTTTTGCAACACAGACTTACTTCTAAAACCACAGATTAAATTCACTGCTAAGAAAACCCATTTTCTTTGATTTTTCTTAACATTTATTACATACTTAGAGTAAATTTATTGTGTCTGGCATTTGTTAGAAGAGAAATTTAACTTTCAGCAAGAATAAAAATATAGTTCCCAAAGGCAACTGCGTGAAGAATCATAAAGCACAGCTATGGTTTGTTTAGAGACAGGGCTCATTTCTTCTCCTCCTGAGAGTGTGACCAGACAGGCTTACGCTTCTGAACAAAGGCTTCAATGCCTTCCTGCCCATCTCTCAAAGTCAAATTATCTACCATGACCTTAGTAGTTATTTTGTAAGCAGTGTCGAGGTCCTGAGTTATCTGTCTGTAAAAGGTGGCTTTCCCCAAGGCCAGGACGGATTTGCTGCTTTCACAGATCTTCTGAGAGATTTTCATGGTCTCTTCTTCCAGCTTGTCCTCTGGTACCACCTTGCTGACCAGCCCGTGCATTAAGGCTTCGTGGGCAGAGAGAGGTTCACCTGTGAAAAGCATCTCCAGTGCCACCTAAACAAGGAAAAATACTGCATTAACCCCACTGCCTCAGTGCTTTGCTTTGTTTGGGGAATTTCAGCCTCCTCCTTCAAGGACAAGTCACTCTTTTCACAAATGATTTAAATCTTTTGCTCTTTTAAACTGCCAAGGATGTGTTAAGAGGTCTGAGCAAAGAGAAAGACTGGGTGTAAAGCTGGTCTCTTCAAACCTCCCTGCTGATTCCAGCTGTCCTAGGCTGACACCCCTGGGTTTTTCTTCAAAAGCCCACAGTCTCTAGTGATTGCTGTAGGAATTAAAAGATAGGTGGATCATCTACAAATTCAAATGACTGAAGTTGGTATTTTAAGCTGGGCATATGTGCAGTTTTTGAAAACACCTGTCCTAGTTTTAAGTTTAGTGTGAGTGATTTTAAGTATGGACTTTTTATAGCCACATTATTTCAGTCTCCTGCTGCTTTCAGCACCTGGTGCTTGAGGTTTGAAATTAAATAATCCCCAAAATAATCAGTGACTGTTCAATGTTACATATCAATAAAGATTGTTTTCCAAGACTCCTGATGCAATTGACCAATCCCTGAATCATAAAAGCTGATTATCCTCATTAGCATCTTTGCTCTGGTGGCTACAACCAATGGCAACACTTCTTTTGTTAAAAGGCAAAAAATCAGCAATCCTGGAAACTGTAGGGAATGTTCTTATTTCTTTGAAAAGTGGCACAGAGAAAAGTATTTTCCACACATTTTAAAAAGGTAATCCTCCAGCCCAGAATTACTAATTCAGAAACAGCTACAACTGCACACAAGAGCAGACTTGGAAAAATCCCCCATGGACTCTATTTGAACAGGATGTCCCTGCAGATGGGAAATTTCAAGTTGAAGCCCTTATCCAGCAATGGGATGTGTGTAGTTCAGTCACTGCATCTCAACAGAACCCTGCTGGGCTTGGCCTGTCTGTCTGCATGAATCCAACTGGATCAGAACTTAAAAACTTCTGTTCTCAGCTATGGAAGCTTTATAGATTGTACTATTTTTTATGCTGTGAGAGATGTGCAGCCACAATCAGTAGGACATAAAACAGGAGGGTTTTAGATGCTATTTAAAGCATCTTGATCTACAGCCAGGCAGATCCTGCTGGCAGTGAAATGTCATTGCCTGGCAAGAATTGATGCCTCAGTGGGATTGTTATCCTGAACTTGCAGGGGTTTCCTCCTCAGGGGAGAGCATCATTGGCTAAAGCCCTGGGCTGTCTGTTGAGAAGGGATTGCTGAGCTGGTGGGCTGCTGGGATGAGCTCGTGCTGGTTGGAGTCACATCAGTAGGAAGGTGCTTTTCCTAAACAAGAGCTCACCCTTTATTATTTTTCCCAGTCCAAAGAGTTACGGAGATGCCTTTTGAAATAAAATATTTTGAATTTTGCACCGTAGGAAAATAAAGTTCAGGCAACGGAACTAAAACTCCTAACACAGGAACCAACTTTTTGCAAAATTATGAAGAATATCTGTAAAGGAAGCTTACCTTTCTTGGAAGAGATCTGCCCAAGGCCACAGCTGGTGTGGAGCAGAACAGCCCAATGTTTACTCCAGGAGTAGCAAACTGAGATTTCTCACTTGCCACTGCGATGTCACAGCTTGCCACGAGCTGGCAGCCGGCTGCTGTAGCCAAGCCGTTTACTTTGGCAATCACTGGCACTGGAAGTTTCTGGATTAAAGTCATAACCTGCATGCACAAAAGACAGTGGTCAGTATGGGAATTCAGGAAGACAGGATCCTGTTTTGGAAGCCATCAAAAGTACCTTCCTCTCTAATCACCAAAAAATCGCCAAACTGTTGGATCCTGGCTCCTTTCTGATGGATCAAAGGATGGTGAAGGGCCTGTAGCTTTTACAGCATTCCTTAAATATGGGCTCAGCAATGTCTTAGAGATCATTAGTACTGAAGGAACTAGAACAAAAGGTTTCAAAGTACTCACTGTTGTCACACTGAGGAGGATTAGGGGTTAAATTCTAGCTCCACCACTACCAGAGGGGATTTTGGCATTCTCTCCAAAGGCCCCAGGATTCACTTTAACTTCCCCACCTCCCTCGCCTGTGTCTTTAACAAGAACTTGGACAACCAGTGAGTCACATCTTACTTTCACATTGTCTACTTGAGGTTTAAGCTGATCCTGAACTTCTAACTAAATAAATGCTGGGAAAGAATATTTCATCACAAGTGATTTGAAGGTGGTTCTCCCTACACTTCTAGAAAAGATATTGCCTAAATACTCAGCTGCAAGGAATACTGGCTAAACTAAGGAACACACCCTGACTGTGCCCATTGTTGGAGACACGCACATTGGCATTTTAGCCCTTCTATTTACATGCAGAGAAATCCAGGGAAAACGTAATTGCATCAGGATCAGGCATTAAAATAGCAGAGCAGCAAACATCAAGCAGTCTGAAAGAATCTGAAGAAATGATCTGTGCTTTAGCAAGCAAATGACCAATGCTGTCCCTCCTTAAACCAACACTTGCTCTTAACACCACACAAAGGCAGAGGCACTCAGGAAGAACTGCTTACCTCTGCACATAATTCAAATACTTGGGAATGATGCTTCACATCATCTTCACTTGACAGTTCCTTTAAATCATGGCCAGAACAAAATACAGGTCCTTCAGCTGCAAAGAATTTCAGGAAAAGTCAGTCTGAGTTAATAAAAAATCAAGGGTTGCAGCATATCAATGTCCCAGCTAAAGGGATGTCAATGACATGTCAATGTTCAAAAATAAGCTTGGGAACAGAATTCCAAAATGTTGCTTTCTGGGCTTTGTGGCAACTTTAAATTGCTGCAATGTAACATTTAAGCACAGCAACACCCATTAGAATTTTTCAAGGTCTCATTTCACTTCCATTACATTTAACTCAGAAAGAATTCACTTCACACCTCTGAGCCCAGTTTAGTGTAAAGATGTTCAAAACAGCTCCTCAGTACAACATAAACTTATCAGCTGGAGCACAGCTGGAGTGCTCTGCTCTCAGACTGATAAATATACTTAGTCCCTATTTACTGTGCCCAAAATTAATTATTAACTTTTGCTAAATAAGCATAAATATTTTTTCTGTCATGGTATTGAAGGTCATAATGGAAAAAATAAAGAAAAAAGGTTATTCTGATACAGGAGAACCAGGAGGGTTGTTGGAGTGTCTTCTCCACTACTAAAGTGTCATCTAGAGAACCCCCAAAAGCATGTTCAGGGTTTGGGCAGCAAAAGAGGAGGTTTCTGTGGAACTAAACTTTGGATTTGCTAAGATCAAAACACTCTATACAGATACAGAGTTACAACAGTTTTTCTTTGTCATGCCATTGGAATGAACCAATGTGATGCTTTCCAAAACTTCAGAACTTCTCAGATATTTGTATGGATGTGGCATTTCCAGCTACCCCTATGCAGACCAAACCTCACCTATGGATTTGTTTCTTAGGAATCAGATTGAGACACAATCTATCCAGAAATAACCACACAACTGTCAGTCAGCTCATGGGGTTGGCAATATATATCTGGAGATCAATTACATCTGCATTTGAACCTCACTGAAGAATCTGCTGCAAAGCTGTGTTAAAGGCCCAAAGTATTCCCTGAGGAATCTTTTATTTTCTTGATTTTTTTTTCTTTTGTGTTTTATTCAGCAGGGGAATCAGAAATAAACAGGAACATGCAATTTCTAAAAAACCAAATGCAACTGTGCTCACAAATTCCCAGAGCACTGTACTCCCAAAGAAGAGCCTTCAGTGTTTCACAGGATTTCTAACTGCTGTTTGAAATGAGGAATATGTATATTTAAACTCCCCCCTGTGCAATCAGCTCTCTTCCACTCGTGTGTGCCCTAACAGAGTTTTCCCCTAGGTATAGGAAACAGCATGATTCTAAATTAATAAACCAATTTATCTGAGATGTTTGGAAGTGGGGCAAAGGAAGGTTATCTTAAAATAGCAGAGGCAAAAAAGATGGCTTAAGTACAGCTCAAGTTTCATCATCTTTAAGAACTCTACAGCTTAATATACAAATGGAAGGAAACTGTAACAGGCTCTGAGGAGAGGCTCATTTACATCCGTGGGTCATGGGTGTCCGTGGTCTTGATACCGTGACCTCTCCTTCACTGGAGTGTTTTTAAAATAGTTCTGACAAACCATTGGCAACGATGAGGCTGATCCTGGCTCAGAGCAGGGAACAGAGCACTGGATTTGCAGAAACCTGTTTTTTACTGCAGTCTGTACTTGTCAACAGGGCAACAAGCACTATCCTAGCTTTGTCCGTCCCTGCACAAAACCCCTAAGTGGGGATGTTAAATGATTTACTTGGCGCGTAAGCACCCTCATACCCTGACTGAAATGCTGACAGTTTGAAATGTGTTAATGCTTAGACACGTTGGCTAAAACCAAAGGCGCAACAAAACCCCAGTCAGTCGTTAATGCTGAGTTAGGAATGAGGAATTAAGTACAGGAGAAGGGAAGCTGGGGTGAGTGGGTGAGTATACAGGAAGAGCGTGTCAGGGAGGTGTTCCCGGTGCAGACAGCCGCGGGAGACCACGGCAGCCTTAGGGAAACACACATGTCCCTCCCTGCCCCGTTCCCTGTAATTCCCAGCGAGGTTTGTGTTTCGGCTCCGCGTTGCCCGGCGTGTGGCCCTGCCCGCCCGCCCGGGTGCCGCGGTACCCGCGATGACGATGACGCGGAGCTCCCGGCTCTTGACGTCGTGCAGGAGGTCCCGCCGCAGGCTCTGCAGCATGGGCAGCGACAGCGCGTTCCGCCGCCGCGGGTTGTTCAGGACGATGGTGCTGCAAAACCCGTGAAACACAGCGGGGTTACGGTCACCGAGCTTCGAACGCGGCCGCGTCCCGGAGCCCCCGGAGCCCCCGCTCACCGCACGCCCCCCGCCTGCCGCCGCTCCGTCAGCGG
>WEIU01015789.1:95523-129315 GCA_013389925.1 Aegithalos caudatus
ACAGGCTCGATCAGGTTGGAAAACACCGCTGAGGTCATCGAGTCCAACCTGTGCCCGAACACCACCTTGTTTCAACCAGACCATGGCACTGCCGCGTCCAGGCTTTCCTCAAACAGCCCCAGCGACAGTGACTCTNGCCTGGCGGTGCTGCCGGGGCACAGAGTGACAGGCTCGATCAGGTTGGAAAACACCGCTGAGGTCATCGAGTCCAACCTGTGCCCGAACACCACCTTGTTTCAACCAGACCATGGCACTGCCGCGTCCAGGCTTTTCTCAAACAGCCCCAGCGACAGTGACTCCGCCACCTCCCCGGGCAGCCCCAATGTCCAGTCGCTCTTTCTATGAAGAAATTCTTCCCAATGTGCACCCAAGCCTCTCCTGTCACAGCTTAAGATCACGTCCTCTCATCTTGTCTCTGGTTGTGTAGATGAACCTGACCCCCACCTGGCTACACCCCCTTGTCAGGGAGTTTAGAGAGTGATAAGGTAATCCCGAAAATCCTTTTCTCCAGGCTGAGCCCCAGCTCCCTCAGCTGCTCCTCACAGGCCTTGTGCTCCTGCCCCTTCCCCAGCTCCATTGCCCTTCTCTCACTCCAGCCCCTCAATGCCCTTCCTGAGCTGAGGAACAGAGCTGGGCACAGGNATAAGGTAATCCCGAAAATCCTTTTCTCCAGGCTGAGCCCCAGCTCCCTCAGCTGCTCCTCACAGGCCTTGTGCTCCTGCCCCTTCCCCAGCTCCATTGCCCTTCTCTCACTCCAGCCCCTCAATGCCCTTCCTGAGCTGAGGAACAGAGCTGGGCACAGGTGTGAGGTGTGGCTCAGTGCCCTGGTGCTGCTGGACACATCATTCCTGGTACAGACCATCCACACGGAGCCTCCCTCGGTCCTGCTCTCAGGCCTGGGTGGGCAGTGCTGTCATTAATGAGTAGCTGGGGTGTTGGAGAGCACTCAGAAATGTGCTAATTCCTTCAGATTCCACTGAGCACTTGCATCTGTGCCCATGGGATGGAGGTTAGGACTGTGCTGAGTGAATTTGTCAGTGGCACTGGGGTGGGATCTGTCATGGCAGAGAGGACTGTGGTGTCATGCAGAGAAAAGGACGTCGCTTTGAGGCCCAGAGTAACTGGCATGAGATGACATTCAGTCCTGCAGGGCTACTTGGGAGCTAAGAGGATCATAATATATTCACTCATCTAGAAGTTGTCATGGGAAAGGCCTTGTGTGTTCTAGTTGGTTCTACAGAGTCAGTCTGTAGTCTATATGATGCATTCAAGAAGAAAAAAAAAAAAAAAGGCAAATGGGATTTAAAGACGTGGTTTAGTGATTGTAAACTTCAAATGTAATTTTAAAATTCAGAGTATTTTAGGGACTTACAGGTACATTCACAGCTCCTCTTGAATATTGCTTATACTTCTGGTCACCTGTGTTCCAGAAGTGAAGCTAAAAGAGGGGCAGCCATGTGGCTGAGGCAGCTATGGAACAATCTCATCTGCCAGGAGATGCTGACAGGCCAAAAGACCAAGCAGCCTTTTCCCACATGGTACAGGTACCCTAAAATGGAATAGATTTATGTCCAGCATATGCTCCTTGTAAATGTAAATCTGTGCTCCTTCCTGATCTCCTTGTTCTTGTGAGTTGTTGCAAAGTACTTGTAGGTTCCCTGATGTGTTTCCAGTTTTCATCAGTGTCTGTTGAACCCCTGCAGCTTTTTTGACTAGTGGTAATTGAGGCTTCTCAGTTGTGAGCATCCACCTCATAAAAGAACCATTTGAATTTTGTGTTTAGTAATATATTTACTTACACAGATATTAACAGCTTAATGTGGGGATGTACTTTTGGCTTACTGATTTTATGTTGCCTGACACAATGACCCCTCAGATCTCTGGGCTTTGTGGCTCTACAGTAAGAGGCACAGTGGGTTTATGTACATTTGTGTACATTTTTCAGTGTTGAAGGTCACTGTCAGACCTGAGAGCTAATTCTGCCCTAGGCTTTCCCCACATGACCATTTTCTTTTTCTCAGGATTGTTTGTACCTCACGGTCATTCCCTGAAAAGTTCTTCCAAAATTTACTTTTAATATGCAGTAGGAATTTGTAGAAAAAAAAAAATCATCCCATTTAGAAGCATATGAGATCATTTTATATAGATCTAAGCAGTTTCAAAGTCCCTGCTTGGTGTGGCAAAGGCCAGCACACTGAGAACACAACGTGTTTCCTTGCTCTGGTAGGAATTCCCCATCCCCTGAAACTCTGACCACTGACCTCTTTCAAACCTGTGAATGCCACCTGATTTTTTTTCTTCCAGTTCCTTCTCTTTCTCCATCTGCTTGTCCCTTTTCTGTCCATCTCCAAGAAAGAGTATTTTTGTGGCCTTCTCCAAAAAGCTTATTTTTTTATACAGTGTTTCCAGCTCTCTGGAAATTCAGTTCTTTTTAACTTTGATTGACAACCTCATGTTTCCTTTCACACCCACCCCCATTACAGATTGTTTTTTGGCTGCAGCTTCCCCAATGCATTTAGCAGGCCTGCTGCTGCCTTCTCTGAGAAAGTACTGAAAAAACTCAAATTTCAGGCAGATTTCCTTTTCACAGCATTTGCCAGCAGCACTGTGGTTATGGCTGAGCTCAGTTTCAGCTGGAGACAGCCAGAAGCCAGGATTGCAAGTACCAGACAGGGCTTTTCTAACCTTTAGCTGTATTGATTCTCATAAAAAATAAAAAGGGGAAATGACAAAGGACACGACGTGACTTCATCCTTAGATCATTCCAGAAACTATCAGGGTATCACCCTGTGCAGGAAAAGATGTTTTGAGATTCAAGTGTGCTTAGCTGCTGGAAAGCCCTCTGCTCTCTCCACTGTGATGTTGCTAGATAGTAGGCATGGACAATAAAGATACAGGATCCCTTCCTTTATGAAGCAAGGAATTTATTTGGGTCTTTATTTCCTTGGCTTTCAGTGAGCCCAGATGGGATATGAATCTTGCAGGAGCACCTGCTGCTATAAATAGCAGGTGCACCCAGGGCAAAGGCAGACCTTGTTGGGATGCAGCTGAAATGTAAAATACATCCACATACACATATGTAAATTAGTAAATTTATCCATAAAGATATTTCTATTAATTGGAATGCTGTGATGAAAACTTGGGACTGTTTTATGGAACACAAGGTAGACATATCCTTAGCAGAGTTTCATGCAAATTATCTCTTGTCAAACGTTGGCATTCCCAGAGGATTTTGTGACCTGATTTCAACACTGCTAAAGGCATTCAAATCCCACTGGGAGCCAGAGGGGTTTGGCACCTTTAGAACTCGAAGACTGCTTAATTCTGCTCAGGTGTGCAGTAGTTCCAGGATAACAGGGAGAGCAAGGTCCTGTTCTTGCACCCAGGCCAAGGAAAATCATTTACTTCCCTGCTTTGTAAATTCTTCTAGCAAAGGGATAGACTAGTGCATCATGGTTTCTCTGATGTGGAACCCTCCAGGACTGACTAAAGGAAAGATGAAAAAAAATTTTGCATTTTTGTTTCCATTTAGCAAGGATTCTGAGCTGAGTCCCAGCACCACAGGATGGGTGCTGTCTGTGTAACGCTTTTATTCTGTCCTTAAACGATTTATGTATTCTATATTGCTATCAGGATATAAATAGCACAGAAACTTCAGGAAAATACTTCATTGTGCTGGGGTTTTCTAAGGGCATGAAATCCCTGTGTCCACACCTCGAATTCCCGTGACTCTGCTACCAAACCTCCTTTGAGTCCTAGTCCTGGGTTTTGTTCTTTGAAAAGTCTGAGAAAGGTCATTTATATATCATCCTTCTCTTTACAGAAGCTCTAATTACTAATTATGTAGTAATTAAAAATCAGTTACAGGATTAACTTATAGGAGACTATCAGAAATTTTAGCATGTACTTTAAGAAAAAGTTATGTATTTTAAAAAATACTGATTATTCTGCTAAAAGAAAGGATTTGAATCCAGTTTTAACTCCATGACTGCCATTGATTGAGAATTTGCAGCAGCCTGTGAACCAGGCTAATCCCCTGCCAGTCAGGCCCAGCTCAGATCCTTCCCTGGCAGTACTGCTGCCTCCTGCCTTCACATTCAGCATGCCTTCAGCAAACAATGCAGTGTCCTGTTTGCTCTTGACATTAAACACAAAGCTCCCAGAGTCACTTCTGCTGCGGTGTTTTGCAGTTACAGCTCCGAGCTGTTTCCCAGACACTGTGTGGCAGCACTGCTCCGTGTAATGGGTGCTGCTTATTTTCCCTTCTGCTTTTGTCAGTACACCCATTCCTGCTCCTCTTCATTTGCTGTCTTTATCTTATCCTCCCCACACTCATCTTTTATCCTATATTGTCCTCACTGTTAAAGTGATTTATATTTTCCTGGCGTTAACATTAGAATTTTTTTTTGTATGTAAGATTCTTAAGATATGAACAATGATTAGAGTTATAAAAATGTGAAGCTATAATAGGCTTGGGAAAAAGGTGATATTCATTCCTTCCTTCATAGGATCTAACTTTAAGTTCCCAATTTAGACAATCCTGCAAGGCTCCCTACACAGTCAATAGAGACACTCTCTCCCCAGCAAGGTTGTGCAGTGCCTGAATTAGCTGTCAGTGTCTCCCAGTGCCTCTCCAGGCTCCCCCTGCTCCCCATTCCTTGCTCAGTGTCCAGGTTTAACCCCAGCTCAGGGCAACTCAGCCCCGTGCAGCCACTCACTAACTTCAACAGGATCAGGGAGAGAGTCAGGAGAGTGAAACTGAGGAAAGTTATGGGCTGACATAAAGACAGTTCAATTGGTAAAGCAAAAATGGAGCACACAGGCAAAGCCAAACAANTCTCCCAGTGCCTCTCCAGGCTCCCCCTGCTCCCCATTCCTTGCTCAGTGTCCAGGTTTAACCCCAGCTCAGGGCAACTCAGCCCCGTGCAGCCACTCACTAACTTCAACAGGATCAGGGAGAGAGGAGAGTAAAACTGAGGAAAGTCATGGGCTGACATAAAGACAGTTCAATTGGTAAAGCAAAAATGGAGCACACAGGCAAAGCCAAACAAGGAATTCATTCCCCATTTCCCATGGGCAGTCAGGTGTTCAGCCATGCCCAGGACAGCAGGGTTCTGACCAATGTATAAGGTGACTTGGGAAGACAAACGCCATCACTCAAAATGTTTTTCCCTTCCTTCCCCCAGTTTTACATGCCAGTCATGACCCCACATGGTCTGAGGTATCTCTGGGGTCATTTGGGGTCAGCTGTCCTTGCTGTGTCCCCTCCCAACTCCTTGGGCAGCCCTGGCCTCCTCCTTGGTGGGGTGGGGCAAGGAGCACAGAAGGCCTTGACCGTGTGTAAGCCCTGCCCAGCATTAACAAAAACATCCCTGATGTATCAACACTGATACCAGCACAAATCCAAACCAGCCCCATACAGGGCACTGTGAAGAAAACCAGCTTTGTCCCAGCCCAAATCACCAGTAGGGAACCAAGGCAGACTGGTCTGATGCCTCTTGCAGGGCACGTGAACTTTGTCTTCACCCACATGAAAGGTACAAATACTGACCTAAGCCCTGGGACCTCAGTGAAAGAAGGGAGTACCAGAATCCTCTCAGCCTAATGAGTCTCTAACTGTCTTAGGATTCACTTCCAGAGGTCAGTGCCTCTCTGCTGTGGTTACAGACAAAAACGTTGGTGTGAATGAAGAGGTAAATTGTAGCTACTGTTTGGGGCCGAGAGCAAAAGTTTGTCTAAAGTTGTCCATACTCTATTGTGGCCTGGTTTTGCTCCAAGCCCCTTCTGCAAATGACAGTTCTCACCACAAAATTGCACCATCTACACAGCTTGTCCCTACCTCTGCTAGTGACTGCTTTACTGGAGCAAAATATATTGAATTTTCTGGACTCTTCTGGTTCACCTGTTTCCTGCCCCTTGGCCAATTTTCAACTCGTTTCATTTTCTTTCAATCCTTTTTATCTCATTACAACCATCATATTAGAACCAGGGAAAATATTAATTTTTCAATTAAATTGGATTTTTATCCAATAAGAATACCAGACTCTTACAAATGAGCATGAGAATGACAGAATCCTAATAATTAATGGTTCCTTGGCACCACCACCATCAGAAGCTGCACAGGGATAACACAGACAACATTCACCTCGGGTAGAAAAGTTTATAAAGTCAGTCCCAGAAAATATTAGTTCAGTCAGGAGCTGAAACCAGTCATGTCCATCCACTCTGGGGCAGGAGGAGGAGGAGGAGAAGGGGGAGGTTTTTATGTATCCTTGCAACATTTCTTGCAAGGGGCCTGACACAGAACGCTGCTCATTACTGTGTTGATGGTGACTTACATATCTCAGTGGTGTGTATTTTACCTTATCTTACATCTTATCTCCCGGTGCTGTGTCAGAAGTGGCAGCCAGGAGGCAGGACAAGGAGCCACCGGGGAAGCTGCCAAGTGCTTGTGTGCATTTTCTTCATGGAAGGAAATGCCGGGTTGCAGGTTGGGCTCAGACCATCCAGCTGGCCCCGACACTCTCACCACACACTTTCATCTTATCAAGGCCACACATGTTAAATTCACAGTGTGTTGGCACAAAGGAGGGATGGCCTGATCCAACACAGCTGTCTGATATTGTGGAGAAACATCCTGGAACTCTCTGTGTTAAAGTGCTCGTGGTTCCTGTTTCCAAGCAGAGGAAGCAGTAATACATAATGAGCAAAGAAAATCATTCTGTGTTTAGGAAATACTAGCCCACAAATTAAAAGGGGCATTTTTATAAACAATTATTTTAGTTTTGAAGGAAAAAGAAAAAGCTTCAGGAAATTATGTCTGCCAGTCCCTTGGATCTGTCAAGAAGATTGGAAGAGATATTAAAAGTTACAGGAAAATTATTGCTGAACTAACAGACAGAACTGAATGCTTGCCCTGAGGAAAAGGCTGCAGCACAGGCTCGGTGATGCTCTCTCTGGTGTGACCTCCTGACCAGTCCATGGGTTGATGCACAGTGCTCAGAGCCAGCCCTGCTCTCACCCAGCCAGGAGCTGTGGAAGGGAGCTGGGACATGGGGTGTTTGTGTTTGTGTTTGTGTTTGTGTTTGTGTTTGTGTTTGTGTTTGTGTTTGTGTTTGTGTTTGTGCCACACAGACACACTGGAGAGAGGACTTACATACGTGGGGAACTTCAGGTTACTGTGACAGTGCATGACAGAATTAAAATTAGCTGTAAATAGTGTTTACTAGTCCTGTAGTAGAAGAAAGAACCTGAGTTGATTGGATAAAAATCCCTGACAGTCTGTATTGCTTGCCCTCCTGCTTTCTCCCCATTCCTTCACTCCTCCTGAGCACATGTGCTGTGGTGGGAAGAGTGCAGGCTTTTGGCAGGTCAAACACAGCAGTGTCCAGTGAAGTCTGTGGCTCTTCTCTAATTTGTGGTGGTAGTTTGGGTCTCCAGTCTCTGGCCTTTGTTATTAGGAGAGGTGAATACTTAAGATCACTGAGAGCCCCAGCCTGGTGTTAAATGTAGCAGGAGATACACAGTCTGATTCTATTTCCACAGGAAACCAGACTAAAATAACCTTCACAATCTTGTTAAACTCCACATTTAAAATGATGTCGTTGTTTTCATGAACAGCCTCCTGCACAACAGCAACACTACAGTGAACTAGAGATTTTCATAATTATCCATCTGTTTTATTAAGGGCTGAACCAATTAGTTCTTAATATGGCAATGGACTTATCAATTATCAATGAACATTTTAATGAACTAATCCTATTAGTGATTTTGAAGATTTTAAAAAATTTATTTTAAACGACTGACTGAATAGTTCATGTTTGTTTTTATTTTCACTTTTTCATTACACTTGTATGAGAAATTTGTGCTTGAGCTTCACAAGACAGCAGGAGAGACGTACATGCTGATTTCTCCCTCTCTTCTCATCAGAGGCAAGGAAATCAAATGCTTCCTCCATTTACATCCTGCTTAATCCCACTGACATTAATTTACTTAAATCTGGGTACATGATTTGTTAAATTAGATCTGTACAGTATGCAAAATATGAGGGTTTGGCTAGGTCTCTTTGAAATAATGTAGTTTAATTTATCACTTATTTTTAAACATGGCCACCTGCTTTTCTCCTTCATCAGTGTTTATATGTGTAGTTCCAGAGGAGGCAAAAGAAGACCATTCCTAATACTAAATTTATTTAAAATTGGACTTCTGTGATCCTTGTGGGTTCCTCTGAACTCAGGATATTCTATGATTCTATGATTTTTAAAAAAATTTCTTCTTGTTTCAGGATACCTTTTGTGCTTGGCATGTTCAGCTCTAGGAACCCGGGTGCCTCAGCTGACACTACTATTCCCAGCAGGAAACCTTCAGGGAGATGAACAGTACCTATTTGGACATCTGAGACAAATGAAATAGGATTATATGAATTAATTGTAGCTGTGAGTTTTTCAAGTTCTTCACGTTTTTCATGAAGACACATATTTGGTTTTTGACAGTGGCACAAGGTTTCATTTGAATTGCTGAGGATGGAAGTTTCTGACTTTGCAAGGCAGCTGAATCCCAGTTCACTTTGAAGCTGGTGGCTGGATTATTCCAGATTTCACTGTCATCAGGTTTCCATGTGCCACTTTGCTGGCACAGCAATTTTCAAGCACTGACACCAGTGGCAACTCATGACAGTTCATGTAAGACCTACTTTGAGCTTTGGGATATGCAGTGCCATCCAAACTGGACTAGATGATCTTTAAGGTCCTTTCCAACCAATGCATTCTGTGATAATATCATCTGTGCAGTCTCAGAGCCACAACAGTACAAAAAGGAATTTAGACAGCACCTTGAATCCCCAGAGCTCCCCAAATTACAGAGGTACATAATTGCACAGCTTCTTGGTACTGGAAGACCAACTACTTTTCTTCAGTGCACATTAGCACTAATCAGTTGTCTAGATCTGGACCAATCCATAGAAGTGAAATTACAGGGACATTAAGAAGCTAAATCATGTTTATTACACCAGTGCCTAAGGCTGAGAAAGTACAAAGCTCTCTCCAGCAGACACTGTACTCCCTCCTCCAAAAAAGCTCAGGAGAAAAGCAGCTGCATGTGTTTGTAAAGTGAAGGTTGTAATTTGAGAGCAAGCATGTAGTACCTTGGTCATGTAAGAGTCAGTTTGAGAATACAAACAGAAAGAGGAGAGAAAGGAGAAGAGACACTGAAAAGAGGATTGGTGGAGTAACAGTCCCAGGAGTGGAATGAAGCTGATGTAAGAGATTTTGAGCACAGGGGCTGGAACAACCAACCAGGGAACGTGGGTGAATGTTGAGCCAGCACTGCAGAGTGGCTCTGGGGGTGGCTGTCACTCCTGCCTTGACAGCTGCTCTCATGGCTTGCTGTTTCCCCAGCTAAGAGCTCATTCCCCCAGAAATGGGGATTGTTCTCAGTATAGGTGTGTGCCAGAGCACCTATAGTTAATTTCTTTTGTTTTTCCTGAACTTCCTTTTTAAGCAGATTTAAGGAGTGAAACACACAGAGTACACAAAGGGACATTTGCAATATTATGTTGAAAATACTGTCCCAGATCTCAAGTTTAGGAACCAAAGGTGGATATCCACACACTAAACTGGAGAAACTGTAATGCAGGTTTGAAATGAGATCTGGCTGCTCACAGCCTCATTGAGGAGATGTTCTGATGCCCCCTGGTTTCTTCACTATATCAGCTCTAGGCCACCTCAGGATTTGACCTGTGCTGAGGGAATTCTCCTGTAACACACTGAGCTCTCTCAGTTTCTCCCATCTGCTCAAGCAGGGATTAGAATTTGTCTCGAGGAATCCCCATTTTCTTTTTATAGCTTCACACTGATTCACCATGGGAAGGGGTTCAGTGATGAGGAATGTTGCAGGCTCTGAAGTACATCCTGCTCAGCTGCACACCTACAGCTTCCACTCATTTGTAAAAAAAAGACTAACATGCATCCAAAAGGGTAATTTGGTTCTGTTCCTGTTATTAGACCTGCATGACTTGATATTACTCAGAAATAGTTTCTGGCTCTTGGACACCTGTTATTATCATTAGAAGGCTTTATTACTCTTTGTAGGAAGAGGTAGGCTTTAGATGAAGAATAATTCACCATATCCTCAAGTTCTACTGTTCCCTTTCCAGTTATGTCCAAACATGACAGCTGGAACAAAGAAGACAGTCTCCTTTTCTTTGTATGTGCAGGTGCTTTGTAGCTGCATTCTGTCCAAGATTACAAATATATTGAAAAGTGTGGAGATTTTTTTTGACCTATTTCTTTGATCCATTTCCTGTCTCTCAAAAGGAAATCAAGCAATATCCAATCCTGCAATAAAAACTATAAAGAACAAAGTATTACTTTAATGCATTTTTAAAAGTGCACTTTTAAAAAAGTACACTTAAAAACTTTAGGTGTAGTTGATCTAGCTGGGGGGTAGGAGAATGCAGTGGATGAGCCCATCTCAGTGTCCCTTCCAGTTATGTTTCTATGATAATATGATTGGGAAGAAGATAATTATCAGCAATATCCAGTGTGAACACAGGAGTAGATTTGAAGTGCTGCCTGATTGCAAGGTATTTGTCTGACACTCATTGTCATGGCATGAGAATGCTTTAATAAGCATTGAAAATATTCAGTTACATGGACCATCTCTGGCAAAAATAGACTGCCTGATGTTTTGTGCTCTGTATAAATGCCAAGTGTTTAACACATGGACATGCAATGCTATCAGCTGAAAACACTAAAACCTGTAAATCCTTGATTCTTATTTGCAACTACCAAGAATCTTTCAGGTTTTAAGATTATTTAAGAATCTTTAAGGTAAACACTTCCTTTTCAGTATGGATGAACAAAGTGTTTTTTCTGTCCCAATATAGGTAACAACCTTATAATCATGAAGAGGACTAACGAGCCTGATCTTTTTCTACAAATGCAGATCCTATTCTGGCACCTGAACAGCTGAGTAGGAGGTAAGTGTATATTTAAAGACTAGATACCACACAGAGCAGATTCCTGTTTGGTTCTTGTACTCGTTTATACTCAGTTCTCAACACTTCAGATTATATTTTCCAAACACTTTACTTCTCTCCATTTACTTCATCAAAGTCATTCAAATCTGGATTTTAAACCTGTGTTTCTACCAAGTAGTCTGGAAGCAGATTCATTTACCTAATGTAAAGGTTAGACTCAGCACACAGATTAAGACACCTAAATTTAGGTGTCTGCACGTAGGTGCTGACCTGTGAGGTGGCACCGGGGCTCCTTAGCTTGAGAGGGCTCCAGAGTCACTCCCTGCTCAGCAGATCTGAGCAAGTACTCATGGAGCAATTCCCAGTGTAATCAGTGGAAGTCTGCAGAATGGGGCTTAGGGTGGCATCACTCCAGTCACCTGCAAGTGTGGTGCAATGAGCTGCCTCATGCCCTTTGAGTGCCCTCCAGCCCCCAGAATGGGAGCCCTGACACCTGGTTTACACAAATGCACTGTGGACATAAGGACCTTGACCTAAGGTTAAGTGAGATCCATCCCACCCAAAGGGGGTACCAGAGGAAGGAATCCTCTCAGCTGACTTCTTGCAGGAAGAAAAAAAGATTTCTTTATGGACAATATGGGTGTGGGGTGTGACCAGCAATTCCTTCTTCCCATGGAAAAGACCTGGGGATGACTGGTGCAGGACACAACATGATTGTCCTTTTCTATCTCAATGCAGCTGTTTCAGAACAAAATTATCAAGAAAAGGCTGATGCAGCTTGTGTGACATTTTCCTGACTGTGTGGAAAGTCCAGGATGTATTTTAGGTGACGCATTTTGTGTCATTTAATTAACTGATACTGTAGCTATGTTTGCCCTGCTAGAGGATTTCTAAACTCTTTGTACCAACTAATTTTAGTTGAGAGACATTACAATGAACTTACTCCATTTTCTGCATTTTTCCAAATTCAGACTTTACCCTTTATCTTAACTGAAGCAGCAGCAGCACTGTGTATTTTCCATTACCTCCTCCCCTGCTTCTAATAAAAATTCAACTATGGGTCAAATCCTTGGCTGGAAAGAGTCTATACAGTCCAGGATCTGCTTTGTATAAAAAAGTTACAAAAACAGGATGTGTTTTATTTTACTGGAGTGAACTTAATGGTCAAGGGTCGTTTTCATTTAAGAGACATATTTTTCTCATGGTTTTCAAATGTATTTTGTTTCTTAAATGACAGCAATAATAAAATGCATTTTTCTCAGCATTTTTTTCTTAAGGATCTTAAGGCACTTTGCTGGCAGTAATTTGCTAAATATTGCAGCCTCCCTATATAGTGAATATGTCACTGCTGGCCTTATCTGCTTTCTCAGCTTTCAGGCTTATTTCCCTCCAGTGGGAGGGAAGACCTGGGTGCTTTCCAATCTAAAATTATTAAGAGGACAGAAACACCATATATTTTTATGTACTTTTCTTCCTTCTTCTTCTTTTTTTTCAATTACTTATATTTTTCTTCACTTGTCTTCCCAAACTGAAAGCTTGGTAGTGAATTCTTCCTTTATTTCACTGGCATACTAATCTTTTCACTTGTATTTAACTACTCCCCAGTAAGTCTCTGGTTTGTCCTGTTCCATTCATTCCCTCTGGAAGGGTTTTCAAGTTTTGAAAGTTCACCTCAGGAAGATTTCATAATAAGAACTCAAGGAAAATAATATAATCTTGCTTTAAAACACTTCCTTCCTCTGTTTTGCTGATGAATTACAACAATTCACAATACCATCAGGCCAGCAAGTGGTACAGAACTTATTTCATTGTTTAACTGTATTTGTTTCTTTAGGTTGTAGAGCCCATAACATGAGGATTCCCCTGCTGCTGTTCTGTGATCAGACCCAGAGTACAACATGAGATCAAGATGTGCCCAAATGTCTGGAACTGGGCTAGAAATATCCCTGGCAAATGATCTGTGGACTTAGATGGAATTAGAACGTAAGTGATGTGGTGGAGGGCAAAATGCACGTCTGAATTTCCCAGCTTGATCCATTTGCTAAAATCAGAAGAAAATCTGAAGAGAAATCTGAACTTCTCTTTCTTAGGGGGATTTTGTAGAAACTTCTTAAGCTCATAGACTGAATTCAAAAAGAGAAAGGAACCTGTTTTTTGAATCCAGTTTTGACATAACTCAGAATAATGGAAATAGAACTGGACGAGACATTTTGAAGAACTTTCTACATTCCCAGTTTTGAGGAATCTCACAGAGCAGTTCATGAAGTTGAGTAGTGCTCAATTTCAAGTCTGGGAAGGACAGGCTCCATCCCAAAACCTAACTGACAAACTAAACATATTCCACCTCTAAATTTGATCACACATGAATTGGGAGCATTTGTGGTGATACAGAGGGGAAGTACCACACCTGAGCCTCCCCAGATCACCTGCAGCACTCAGTGCATGAGGGGAATGAGACCTCAAGGTTTCTGGGTCCTCCCTCCAAGCACATTTGGAGCACTTGTGAGTATCAGACTTTCAATACATAAATTGAGGCCTGATTCAGTGTGGATCACAAGGTGATGCAATTTCAGTGAAATTACTGCTTCTTATCCTACAGCTGTTAATTTAATTCACTTGTGTGATTTTGAAAGACTGTAAAAATGAAGAATTAATCAAAACAATCTCTAGTGACTATGAATATTCTTACAGCCCTTACCAGAAGGTGAGTAAAGTGGTGTAAAGGTAGAGAGCACTCAAAACCAGGAATTCATTGTCTGTCCCATGAGCAGGTGCCAATCCTCAGGGTCAGTGCTGCTCCAGGCACAACCTTGCTGACCAGTGTCATGCTTGGTGTTGATTGTTTGATATGTACCTCTTCATCACCAGCTTTTTCATATAAGCTGTGGCCAGACAATAAAAGGCAAAGGCCAGTGTCACATTAATGACAGAGGGCGTAAAGTTCTTAGAATTTATTTTTAGTTCACCAAATCATTCTAGTCCAGAGGTTTAGATTATTTTAAGCAAATGTTTCTGTACACCCAACACATGATATTTTCTCCCATGTTGCCTCAGTTCCACATGCTCATATCACTTCCAGGTGAACTACAGCATATTGCGAAGCTGTGTCGTATTCTTTTAATTTTTACACTGAAGGATTTCAAATGGAACCTAACATAATTAGATTACATGTAATCTCTTCCCATTTTGATCCCATTCTCAAGAGTGTTTGCAAAGGAGCTTACTTGAGTCTTAAATGCACAACTTGAAATCACTCTGACGGAGATGAATAAGAGCAGCACACCCTTAGGAAAACATCCTGATGTGCAGGACAAAGCCTCATGGCTTTACTCAGTGAAAGAGGTGTCTCCATGGGCAGTGTCCGCTTCAAAATCCTCGACATGCAATTTTTTAAACTTCTGCACCAAATCTATAGCAAGTTGATTCAGAGTCTTTCTTTATCCATTTGTCTGCTGAATCATCATGGACTCCTATTAATACCTGCTTGTCCTGGGGCTTCCAGAGAGCTGTGTGGTTTCTATTCAGGTGTCAGCCATCGAGATAAACTGCAGTTCAGAAGGGTTTTCAAACAGCCATCACCTTCCCGGGAGTACATTAAAAGAGATTATGCCTTGCCAGACAGCAAGTCTTGTCAGGTCAGGGCAAAACAACATTTTAAGCCGATTGGCTCACATATCTCAAGGTATGTGTGTCCTTGCACAAATTCACTTTCCCCTCAACCCAGTATTTAAGAAAATCCATCTTTCATGATGTTGATCGATCTGAAACCTGGTCAGATTGAATCCTGCTTATTATCTTGAGGTTACCAAAGGAGAAGTATCTCCAGATGTGATAGTAAATTATTGGATTGTAAGGGAACTTTGAGGAAAACAGCCTGTTATTTGGTAGTTGATGCCTCACCTTTCAGAAAGCTCTTCCTTGCATAAAAAGGATAAAGCATGTTTACACTTCAAAGGTATTTGCTGAAAGTTTGGGAAGCTTCATCCTGCTTCACAGCCTCAAGCTGGCTTTGTTTGCCAAAGGCGAGGAGCGTCTTTAATTAGCGATGGTGGCTTCGTGCAGGGACCTTGGCTTCCCCACAGGATGAAACGGGGTACCTGGTGTAAACACCAGCCACAGCAGGATCTGTGAGCACACCTTCTTCACTGGCCAGGAACCTGAGTAACCTCATGTCCCTGTGTTTGAGCAGCCTGACCCTGGCAAGTGCAGCAGTGGCCCTTCCCTGGGAAACGAACTCTGTTCCTTATGAGTGTGAAACAGCTTGAGAGAGCGTGCCCACCCTCTCGTTGGCTTGTTTCGCTCTACGGTTGCCATATGGGCTTAGTTAGGGAAAAGATAAGTGTGACAGGACTTCCACTTCCCTGGCAAGCTCTTCCTGCAGTTGAGGCTTTGTAGGAAACCTTCACGCTGCTTTACCCCGAACAGGAGGCTGACCGAACACAGATGGCTCAAGGCAGAGGGGGAAGAACGTGTTTGAATGCAAAGCTCAACTTGCATCCCCCATTTCACTTTGTGCTACATAAATTCTACATGAAGCGGAGCTGGGAAAAGACTCTAAATATCACATTGCTGGAAAAAAATTATTTTGATCTTTCACAAGGAGCTTTACCTGAATGAACAGAATATATTTCTGCTTCATCAGCCATTCACGTTTGTCTTTCTGCTGGTTTCAGCAGCAAATGGAAAAGGTCATAAAGATTTAACTTTTGCACTACATTAGACAAGTAATTACACCTTTTGCAGGATACACTATCACAGCACAGAGTATTGACACATTTTATTACAGGCTCCTGTTTTCATTTACTTGTAACTTCATGAAAATGATTCCCCTTGAGGCTTTTAGATTTGTTGGTGTCTAAGAAATGATTCCATTTCTGTTAGCTTTGACTTGCTTTTGACATTCTGGAGGCTATGAGCGAGTGATAATAAACTTCAATAATGACTGTGCTCTGAACACTGACTCTATAAATACTGTCATGAGATCCCTGGTTTCTTGTCTTACTGTAACTCTACATCAGATCTGCACTTTATAAAAATGCATCTTTCAGCTATTCTCCTGGAAAATCACAATAAGGCACACAAAAGATGAAGCTCACGTTTTGTTTTGTTTTGTTGTGCATCATTGCCAATAAGACCTAATCTTCTGTCTTATCTCTTCTTTTTCTTCATTTTATGTTCTACTTTTCCTTGATTTGAAAGCTGTATGATTTGATTATAGCTTTTCCCTCTCTTTTACCAAATCCCATCGCCTTCTGCTGTGGGAACAGGATGCAATCCTGTTAACAAGAATCTAAAACTCATGTTCAAACAAATATCCCAATTCATGTTTTAATGCCCATCTTGTGCTTCAGTTTAGATACAACCACATGTGTCTTCTTTAGCCAGGCTTTCTGGGTTTTGCATTTGCTGTGCACAGCCAATTGTGCACTGTCTATGTACTCAGTGTAGAAAAGGCTCTCTGGGAAGTTCTATAACAATAGGACATACAGGTAAGTGACACATTTTTTGGTGTTTTGATGTTTCTCAGTGCACTGAAAAACCACTTGGTATTAAGGAGACTTTTAAAAAGGGGTTTTGTACTGTGTAAGTGTATTAAATATTGTTCTGTATGTAGTTTTCATAGATGAAGGATATTGAAAGCTAAATCAACATAGAAGAGAGAGAAAGAAGGAAATTAGAGAATATTGAAGTAACAGAATAAGACAGAAGGAGGTGAATGGGAAAAGACAAGAAAATGCTAGAGGAGACAGAAAATTTGGGAAAAAAGGAAGGAGAATTAAGAAAATCTGTCTTGACAGACAGAGGGGACAGAAATAGCCCCTTTCATCAGGCATCAAGCACAGCACACATGAAAATCTGATTCCCATGGCAGGAGCCACCAAAAGCAGGAAGAGAGGCCTGAATGGGTGAAACCTGAACCTCAGCAAACCAGCAGAGCTCCTGTGGACCATGGCACTGGCTGAGAGCAAAGCCAACAATCCCAACCAAAAGGAAAACAGTCCTTTAGGCAGCCAGAAATGGTTACTGCTGTTCCAAGTCCCACCTGACTCCTGCTTTTAACACAGCCCTTCCTATGTAACGCAGCATCTCCATGTGGGCTGACGCTCCTGTGTGTTTACAGGCAAACCTCTGTCTAAATCATCAGTTCTGCAGAGCTCCTGGAAAAAGGAATTACATGATCAGGCAAGGGATGGGCTGGAACTAACACCCGAAACCACCACTTTCCTTTTGGGGAAAATAAACAAAAGCAAACCCAGCAGGTGGTATAGCAGCTGAGTGAATTTAAGCTTATAAAATATTGAAGTTTAGGAGCAGCCTTTTTGAGAAAAAAGAAGGGGCAGAGCCACTCTGATCTGTTAAAAAAAGGCTTGTGTTCTTCATGAAGAGATTGATAAAGAATTTAATCACTCTGGATCTCCTGTAAATTGTGCTAAGTTCTATCTGCCCTGTGTTTAGTAAAAGAAAATGAGATGAATTTATTACTCATATTGCAATTTTACTCCTGGTTCTGCACCTTTAGTACAGCTCCAGGGCCTGGAGTTGTTACTCAGAGGCACGTGGCACTAAGTGGGTGCCTTATCCAGCTTGTGGGATGCCACCTCAGAGCTCCTGGTACCCCTTGGAGCGCTCTGTTCCCCACAGGCACCAGGGACTCTCCTCCTCTCACTTGGCTGCAGGTGTAGCTCTGGAGTTCTGCCCAGCTCCTTCATGTTCAAGTCATGATGTTCTCCTGCTATGTTGTCCCAAAGACTCCAAAAATAACTTTTCTTGCAGAAAAAAGGAACAATTAAATATTTTCTCTTCCTTTACTTCCCTTGGCTGGGGCATGGAGGGAATTCAGAGCAGAGGGAAAGGGCCTGGCTGGGAACTGTGCTGCTGGGAAGCATTTGGGCAGCCTCTCTCTTGCCTTGGGGAGCACAGAGAGAGTTTGGGGTCATCATCAGTCCTCATTCAGGACTGGGATGTCCTCTACTCCAGGAGGAACAGGAGAGGTTGTCCACTTCTATGATGTGAAGCTGTGTTCTATCCATCTCAATTTCTAAATCCTGCATGTTTTCCAGGTTCCTGATCTTACACAATGTCTGTCATACATTGAGGAGTGGGAGCTGTACCTGATCTGCTGGCTACATGAGTGATCCCTGTCCCTCCTGGCCTGGACAGGTTTGGACATAACATCATCCCTCCTGCTGTGCCTAGGGGCTTGCCCACGGGAAACTGGAGCATTTATCCTCTAAGAGCTTCCTGTGGTAGTCATTCCTCCCCTCAACTGACATACCTGGAAAACCCACCAGGACAGAGGTGGGTTTTCCATCCCAGCTCCTCGTGTCTTCTCCATGCAGGTAAAACCACAGGTTACCCCATGGAGTGTCTCCTCTCTCTCGAGCAGGGGGATGCCTGATCCTAAGAGCAGAGACTCTGGTCTGTACTGGTAGGGCATGGAAAATTTCCTATTTAAACTCCTCTAAAAGTTTCTGGTGGCCCTCTTTAATTTCCTCTCTTAAATTCCAGAAATCCTCCGTCAGTCTTTCCATGGATGAGATGTAGGCCCATAATGGGGTGGAGATGGTTCCTTCATGTGTCTGGAGTCTGCCAAACCAGAATGCCCACTTCTTCATCTCCCTCCTTCCATGCCAGAACTCCCAATGACTTGCCACATGACCACATGTTTTGTGTACAGTGGACGCTGTCTGGATTATTAGGGAATTGCTTGTTATCTGAAAAGATTATCTCCAGCACAGCTAATTCTCTCAGGCACCAGGTACCTTCCAGGTACCTTCCAAGTGTTCCACTTGTCTTGGAGCACTAAAAAGTCTTCCTTGCAAAGGTATCTTTCCCTCACACTTGACAAGAGTTGCCTCCAAAGGTTGAGAGTTCCTGGTCTTTTCCTGATCCTCTGGCCAATATCTGCATCCCAGGAGAGGGATCCCAGTTGCTTGGCTTCATTACCATTCCATGCCACACCATTGGTTGTCGTAAGTCTTACCAAATATTCAATAACTTAAGTGGAAATAATCTTAAAAGAAATAATTAAAATCATTTCCAAAGGGAGGAATTTTTGGAAATTATATCACTTTCCTAATTAATTTTTAAAGTAATTGTTTTAATTAATCAAAAACCAGTGTATTAGTCTTAAGCAATGTAATTTTCCACTTTAGGCACTAGGTTTCTTTTGACAGACTTATTGTTAGATCACCGAAATTTTCAGTTTTGCTAAACTAACCCTGATAAACTTCAATGAACAAAGGAAAGCTGGATATCAAGGATCCAAAATTTATGGCCCTCCAAGGACATATTGGAGAAATCAGAAGAGACTAACAGAGACATTTCAGCCTAAACACTGTGGGCTGTTGGGGAAGAATTGATACAAAGGCAGAAAAATGTGGACTAATTAGCACTAGAAGCAAGAAACCAATAACTAATAGAATAGTAATTAAGGAAGAGAATTATGCAATTTAGAACCAATGACAATAATTTGCTGAAAATGTGTGAGTGAAAAGTTTTGGAAATGGAGTGCACGTGTCTGAAGTCATCTGCTACACACCCCAGTGGGAGTAAAGTAATGCCTGCTCCCCAGTACTATAAAGAGTTTGGGAGTTTGATTTATCCCGATGTTTTTGGTGTTACACTAAGGAGCCCAGAACACAGGAGAGTGGGTGTCCATGCCTTGGGGGCTCACAGCCACGGAGTTTCTGAGCGGCCCCAGGCCGGTTCTGTTTTTCCCCACAGCAGCTCCCGGCCCCGGGCAGGCGCCTCGTCCCCAGCCCAAGATGGCGGCGGCGCCGGGTCAGCCCTGTGGGAGGGGCGGGGGCGGGGAGGGTTTCCATAGCGGCGGTGTCACATTGGGGCACTTCCCGGTCGGAGGCCGCCGGTCCCGGGGCAGCGAGCACGGACGCGCCGCTGGGGAAGGCGGCGGAGGGAGGCCCCGGGAAGAGGAGGAAGCCGAGCAAAGGTAGGGACGAGCCGTGACTTTGCTGCGGCCATTGTGCGGCCCCGGGGTGGCCGGCTGGACCCGTCCATTGCGGGGGTGCGGGGGGGCCGCGTGTGTGTGTGGAGGTGCCGCGCCGGACCCTCCATTGAAGCGCGCGGGCTCCTCCCGGCTGAGNTCTGGAGGGGGTGTACGGCGCGTGGGGGGCTGCGGGACGCGGCGGAGCCGGGAGTGCTGGGGGAGCCCGGGGGAAGCCCTGTGGAGATGACCCTGGTCCCGTTGTAAGGTTGGAGTGAGGTGTGGCGGCGTGAGGGGCCGCAGTCAGAGCGGGGCTGGGGGTCCTGTGTGTGGGTTTGTGCTTGAAGGAGTCTCGGCTGTAGGTCGGACGTTTTGGGGCCTCCTTGAGGGCCCCCTTTTCTGGCCATGTGGGAGGCGACAGTGCCGCCCTCGTCGGGAGTAGGGAGGATTTCGATAGCTGAACCCTTTAATGTGACTTTCTGGCACTAAAGCTCTCTCTGTACCTGCTCCCTCCTCTGCTTTTTGTAATACTTCAGGTATGTGGTGGAAAGTACCAGGCTGGCAGCGGTGGGCTGGGACAGAGAGCGTCCCCCAGGCTGTGCTCAGCACTAGGTCTCCATGGCCCTCTCCCAGCATTCAGCCTCCTCTGGGAATGCCAGCAAAGAGCCAGTTATTATCAGGTGTTTCAGGTTCTTTCTGTGGCGTGGATGGCTGCCTGTAGAAAACCACCGAAGCCACTGAACTGCCGGCTGAACGAGAGTCAAGTGGTGTCTTAAAAGTCACTGTCTCCAAACTCCTGTCCCAGTTGTTCACCCGCATATGTTCAAGAACAACTTTCTTTGTGCCATTTACTGCTTGGAGGAGGCAGCTGCACTGAAAGCTGGCTGTGAGGGGAGCTGCTTTTCAGCTCTCACTGAATTACAGTGGAGTGAAAACAAATCCACATCTGCCCCGTTCACAACAAATGTATCTTGTGGAGGATCATTTCAGTTAGGATAATTATATGAAATAATTGTTTTCTATGGTTTTCTAGCTTGCTGCGTGCCCCGCAATCTAGAGCTGCTGTGTGACAGTCGAAACTCCAACTCTGCCAGGCGTGTGTGTATTAAAGGCAGCGGCCAATCAGCAGTGCCTGAAACTAAAGGCGATTTGCCTCAACGCTTTGTAGTGTAAATATTCCTGCTATGAACAAAGGAGGGTGTGTCGTTGGACTTGTTTCATTTGTACTTCCATGTGCTTCCTCGTCTGCGGCCAGTCAGTGATTCTGTGTAGGTTCTGAAACAGTAGCAATTTCACTTTGTTGTGAATTGTGCATTTGTGCTGTCTTGGGCATTTTACTGAGCCGGGGTGCTCAGAGGCTTGGTGCTATATTAGGCATTTTTGTTGTGTTCTTTTTAATAACTGTGCTCTGAAGTGACTTAGGTTTGCTGCTTTTTAACTTTTAGTGTTTCATATTATAACTTTTAAGTTAATTCAGCTGAGATGCACTGTAAAATAAGTTTTTAGTAGAACTGCCATTTAACCAGCTGTTCCTCTGCCCTCTGATTATACAGCACAGAAACCACCAATTTAAGACTTAATGTTTTGCCAGCCAGCTATCAGTGCAACTCTAAAACACAGTGCTTCTGAAATCTGTTTTTTGTGATGGGCCATAACGTTTGGTTTAAAGAAGATGGTAAATGACACTAAAATACTGATTTGTGCAAGGCAGGCTCTCTTTAGACTGTTTAGTCTTTGTGTGTTTAAGCAGTGCAGTGGCATGTGCTCCTGTGATTCCTGGTTCTTGGGAACTGGGGGTGTAAATTCCTTATGTTAACTCCTTAATATCTAAGTTAAACAGATTACTGCAGTAACACACACACAGACTAGACCTTTAATTGCCAACTGAAAGGAAAATCTCTTCCTTGGGTAGAGTTGTACTGCACAGAAGTACAATATGCTGTAATTTGCTTTGCAATCTGCCTCCTGCTAATTATCCTGAAACAGAGTATTGGGTAAAAAAGAGACCTGGCTCCAGGTAATTGAATGCATTAGGAGTGTGTGTGAATTTGGACTTGCAAAGAACTTTGCTCACTGCAGGTATTCCTTTCAAATCTCAGCTAAAATGCCAGTAATTTCACAGCTACTGAATGTGATACTCCCAAGAGTGAGTAGATGTGTGTCAGTGGAGGAGACATGGGATGGAATACAAGGGTTAGTTCTTCAGGAAAAGACAAAGATCAAAGGTGTGTGTGGGTGGGTTGGTAGTTTTTTCCTTTTATTTTTATTATAACCTCGTTGATTGCAAGGGAAAGCAGAAAGAATGTCAGGCACTCTTAGAATTAAAAGTTTTTCCAAGGTGGTGTCTTTCAGAAAGACACTGAACAGGTAATAGACTCTGTCTTTCTGTTTTGTAGTAGGTATTTCTTTACAGGAGAGAACCCTGCAAGCATTAAAATAAACCAGGTTGGCTGAGAAAGCAAAGTGAAGTCAGTTTAGTTTCTAACACACATCCCCAGGAAAAGGTGTTGCTATTGCAATGCAATAGAAAGCAGGGACTGTCTGCTATTTGATAGTCTTGACTTGCAATACTGCTTGCTATTGCTGTACTCAAAATTACAGCTGAAATACAAAGCTTTTCTTAAAAAGTTATTTACTAGGGAAATGATATAAAACACACAGGCAGTGTTATTTCAGAGAGCAACAACTGAATTTGGTCTGCTAAACAGATGCTAGCAATAGCTAAACAAAATATTTGGCCATTGAAGGCAATGCAGGAGTAGCACTCTGTGGCTGGGAGTTGGAGGTCAGGCTGCTCTGGTGCACTGGAGCATTCACTTTTCACACATTTGGGCAGAACAGAGTTTCTGTATCATCCCCATCTCATTTCCTCAGTGTTACGTGACAGGATTTTTCTAAGTGATGAGGGTGCATAATTAAGCTATTATTAGCCTTAAGTGGTTTTCAGAGCTGCTGTTTTGTTTTTTCCTAATGAACAGCCTTTTCCTGTACATACACACAATAAAATGTCATGTAACACGATGTCTCAGAGGCAAAGTATTGTTAGTTCTTGTTTACAAAACTAAGGTGAGAGAATGCCTATAAAAAATCAAGTTGAATGGGAGACTCTGCTCTTCCAGTTGATTATGCATAAGATTCAAGAATTTGGGCCCAAAGGTAGTGTGAAACTGGTCAAGAGTGCTTTGGACTTTTTTTGAGGGATGTCTGATCCATCTGATGTTCTTACCATAAGAGGTGTTAGTAGCCCAGTAAATAATTAAATGTCATGGAAGTTATAATTGCTAATTTTGGCACCAGTAATCAAGAGGAAGCTGACAAAGCTGTACTTCTAATGATATGTTTTAACAGACACTTCGTTTTTGATTGGGCTGTGTGTGCTTAAATATTTAATTTAGCAGAGGTTCATGGAAAGTTGACAGGGCCTGCAGTCCAAACGGTTCTTCCTCCCTGATTGTGGCATCTCATGGCTTTGTGTTCATCTCTGCTTCTTTAGAATGTTTGTGTGTGGAACTTTTTCAGCTGCTTGCTTTCCCTACTGAGTCCTCTTCCCTGTGTTACTTTTTCACTGCAGAAAAGTTGGTTGTAATTTTCCGTCTGCAGCTTCACCAAAGGCTTCCTTTTGGCAGCTGCATTCTCTTTTTTTGTGGTGTGTGTGGCTTTGATGTTTAACTCATTATTTTAAAAATTGTTGTAGGAGTTGATAAAGGAACCTTCTTGTGATGTCCCGTGGTAGTTCCTGTATTACTTTGCCATGTGCTATAGATCTGTAAGGGGTTTTGTGAAGTCATAATTTAGGAAAAGTTGCATCTCTTCTTATGTCTTTTTACATTTTATTTTGCATTTTTTTTTTGAGCATGAAGTGATCAGGAGAGTTGAGACTTGAATCTGAGCACAAGATACCTGGCTGGAGTAGCACAGGTGGTGAAGTTCAGCAGGTTCTAATTGGTTTTGAAAAGAGGAAATACATCATATAATATTCCTTAATTTACAGATAGTCTCTATTTGTGCAGGTATTAGAAGAAAACGCTGTATAGGTTAGTGGATATGTTGGATTTTTTCTTTTCATCTCAGCTGTGAGGTGAAGTTTCATTTAACTGTTCTATTAGACTTGTAGAAACTTGCTTTTAGCAGCAGGAGGGAGATTATATAATAAATTTTTCAAAATGCACTTGCTGTGCTGTCATTGTTGGAGATTAAGTCCTCTATATTTGGCTTTGGGGAGGGCCAGGCTTATTGTTAGTGAATCCATTTGCCCTACTTGGGTATCTTTTTCTGAAATTGATGAGGAATTGATGGAACTGTAGGTTTATAGTTGCTAAAAATGGTAACTTTTTCAGGTTTTGTTTCTGAGAAGGAAATGTTGGATGTCAGTGCCAACCTGTGCTTGTTTATAATCTTGATTGCACTTCTTGTGATTTAGAAAGTGGGATTTTGCATCATTTTGCCAGCTGAGTTTCCTGAAGGAAAATACTGCTTTGGAATTTTCAGTTACTATATCCATGTTGTAGTCTTGTACTTTTAATCTTTTAACTACTCCCAAGAGATAACAAATATTTTATTTTATAGCACTTTTTTTTTAGCACATACTGAAGTTTATAATGTGATTGTTAGAAGAAGGTGCACTTTTGAGCTGATAAACAGCTAAAAATATCCATAAGCAGTAAAGCTCCCCAGTCATAACAAACACATCTTTGTTTTCCTTTTTTTTCTTAACAAGGAGGATGAAAAGAGAGTAGGACAGACAGTTTATATGTAAACATATATTCTAGTGATTTGAAGTTGAAAATATTGTGTTTTTCTTTTCCTCCCACCTTCAGGACATGTATACCTCTGAGAAACCTTCTCCAACAAGATACCTTGCTTCAAGACCTGTCTTGGATTATATACAAAGAAGTTTCCAGTCATGAGTAAGTAGATTTCTTTCTTTCAGAAAAAAACCCCAAAACAACACCTTAGGTTGTAGTTTAGAAGAACTATACATCTGTAGTAAGTTTTGGGAGGTGGTTATTCCTCAGAAATATTCATACTGAGTTTTGTGTCTTCAGTCCTATAAAAATAGCCAAATAAAGCTGAGATTTGGCAGATGCCATTTTTAATCTGCAAATTTTTGATCAATGTTTGCTCTGTAAGACTTCTCTGTAGTCTGGTCTCATTTTCAAGAAGTTGGGCTCTTTAACAAGATGATGTTTGTTTTATTCAGTAGAAATAAAACAGGTAACTGAGGGGAAAATGTCTTGGGTTTGCTAAGAATTCCGAAATTTATGAGTGCCTAGTAAATTAAAATAACTGGTCAAAATCCGACATAAAATGAATGGACTTCATTTTATAGGAAAAAAAATAAATATGTTACCAAATTCTAGTATAGAAGTTTGATCCCAAAGGAGTTCTGGCATTTATTGGAACGATCTGAGCCATAGAAAAGTGTGAGTTAATATCTGTTATGGTGAAAAAAACCAGATGAAAGGCACCGGAAGTTTTGGGTTAGCTCATATCTGATGGGTGAGATAAACCTCTTTTTAGTGAACTCTTTTGAGTATTTCAAGGTCTCATAAGTTCTGCAGATGTGAGACTTCTTCAAGCAACTTTTGTCAGCAGTGTTACTTGGCCTTGCCTCACGTAGAAATAAGGATAAAACTTGATTTGCACAGGAATTGTGTTTGTAATATAGCTCACCTTCAACACAACTGTACTGAACATGCTGAGGGAAAAGCATCTTGTTCATAGGATAATTATATCCTGTGTTAGTGAAATAAGGCCATTTGAGTTTCTGGGAGGAAGTGAGTAAAGAAATTTGTTGGTTAAATTTCTTGTCAAACTAAATGAAAAATGATTGTTCTTGACAACTGGAAATAAAAAAGAATGATGAAAGAAATGCTTGCTAAATGCAGCAGAGGAAAAATTACACCAGACCTGGAAGAACTGCTGAACTATAGGGTTTGTGCTGCTGTAGATAGAAGTATTTAAATTTTATACAGATTTATTTCTATTTTCTTTCATATTGCTGTTCACACTTTTGTTTACTTTCTGATGTTGAAAGTATTTGCTGTATTGCATAGAGGTCAATTTTCCAGGCAGTTACTGAAGTACTGGAATATCCTGAGTTGTCAAACACTGTATGTGAATCTTCATTTGTATTATATATATTTGTTTTGTGCCTTATGTACAGTCTTACACATAACTAATAACTATTAACTAATAACTGACTCACAGTTGCTGTGTTAAGTGTGACTCCCAGGCTGCTGCTGTCATGGTTTGGGTACAGCACACACAGACAGTGCTAGGGAAAAACACCCCTGGTTTTGGTCACATTTGGAGCTGATTGCAGACTGGAGGGTTCAGCTGCCCATTAGGCACAATGAAGACCCTTATTCAAATACAAGACAACATTTTGGCAGTACTTTTTGTGGTGGTCAGTAATGATGTTCTTCAGGGCAGGATGCTGCATTCTTGTGGTAGAGTGGATGCTGAAGCCTGGGCTGGGCTGGGCTCCAAGGGCACTACACAAGTGCCACTCTTGAAGAATATGGTTTAGAGAAGATTAGATGTTTTGTATTTGGCTGATGTTGAGTTTCTTAGTTTATGGTTTACTTGAGAGAAACTTGAAGTATAAGCACAATCCTTAGTTTTATGCCTCTTTCCTAAATAGCTCAGTCAATAAGGTATCATATCTTATGAAGCTGCATTTATTTGCATAGTTCTGTAAATGTGTGCTTATTCACAAAATCCGTGGGCACCTACTATAGCTAGATGTATTAAAAATGGTGGGAGTCTCCAGTATTCCTAAATTGTGCATCACCTTGTGTCATTCAAATAAAGAAATCTATCTAAAAAGAGGTAAACTCAGCCTTCAGGAGGCTACTAAAAACTCCAGAATGCTGTTATGTGCAGGGTACATGATTGAATTCTGCTTGTTATTTTCTTGTGATATACTTGAGTCAATATATATTTCCACTGCTCTTTGTGAAGAGCTGTTCTACATGCTAAGTCCTAAAATGATTAAATCCTTTTTCTAATATCTGTCCTAAATTTCTTCACAGGCAGATCATATCTATTTGGGTTTTTTTGCCAACTTTATTCACTAGCTCAAGTAATTTTTACTGTATAATATTTTTTGTTTACCATATGAGATTTGTCACATAAAACTTACTGTTTTATTTAAATACCTTGTAGAAATAAATCTGTTATTACCCTGGTACTTACAAAGCACATGCATGCTTATTTTCAAGCCAATGATAATTTAATTTTTTTTTGAAAGTGGATGAGAGAACTGCTTTTTTGTTTAACTTTTTTTAATAGTTACCAGGTGTGTAAGTGCATGCTTTGGGTGCTGTTGTACTGGATGATTCCCCAGTGTTGGGGAAGAGCATTGACAGAATTGCCAAGTTCACCATTCTTGGTGGTAGTTTGTTGTTGGACAATACAAAAGTCAGTTAAAACTGTGGCTGTCCCTGTTAAAGCTTGTATTGCTGTGGAACAGCTTTGTGTCTGTTTTCATAAAAAAGGGTAAGACAGATTTGTATTTGAAATTGTGCTTCTCCACTGTATGCCTTATAGGACATTGAGGTCATATCCTTAAAGGGTTTGTAATAGTATCAAGTGTAGCTAAGTGAAGTTGATTATTGATTTGTTTTGTATTTAAAGATAACTTTTCAGAGAAATCCTGGTGGATGTCACTTTCCTAGAATGTCCCACCACAGAAAGAGTTAATCTATGTTTTCTGCACATATTTAATGGCCAGAAAATGTGTAGTGTCATAATAAATTCTTAATATTATAAACTCTGCTCTTTATTTTTGGGGATGTTCCTGTGCTTTTCTCCTTTGAGGAAAGGTCAGTACAATTGAATTTTTTGAGCTGCTGCAGTGAAACTTAAGGTTATTGCACACTATTGCAATGAGCTGCTGACCTCTTCATTTTTTCCCCTCTGTGTATAAGATGCAGTGCCAGCTTATAATACAGAATATTACTTTTCTGACTTTGTCTTTCTGATTTTAGTTTTATTTCTAACACGCTAAAAACTTAATGCTGCATGCAGTTGGGAAGGTCACCTGCTTCTTTGTGCTTCACTCCCATCAATTCAGGTTTTCTTTCTCTTTGACAGAGGGTAGGAACACATTTTGTGTGAGAGAACACATTTTGAGAGATGCTGTGCAATGTGATCTTACATTGTGCAAATGGTTGGTGTGGCCTGGTAATGATGGGGGCAGTTTTTGCCTCCCCAGTTGAAATCAAGCCCACACTGGTGTGATTAAAGGCTGCTTCTGTTTGATGGTTGGGTACATACCTTGACCTCTCATTACAGCTATGGCTTTTTAGTCTCTGTTCACAGAGGAACCTTATGGTTTTGGGATTTCTAAAACCAGATTTTTTTTTTTCTTTCCTTCTGTGTTCTTGTGGTGTATGTAAAGAAATTATTTTGGCTGTCAATTTCCCTGTTCATGAGCAATGAACTTGGGAATCAAAACAAATGTTAAGGTCAGACATGAGAGATGAAGATGCTGTTATGTAGGGAGTCCCTCTAGGCCAGGTTGGATGGGGCTTGGAACAGCCTGGTCTGGTGGAAGGTGTCCCTGTCCATTGCAGGGGAATTGGAACTGGATGATCTTAAGGTCCCTCCCAACCCAAACCATTCTACACATTATTGTTTCTGTGCTTGCAGCTGAGGAAAGTGTTCTGGGAATCTCTAGAGCTCCCTGTCCTAAGGAAAGTCTGTGAGTTAAGGCTGGCTCATTTCCCTTCCTGACCCCAAATCTCCCCTCCAGATGTGTCAGAATGAATCTGTAGTGACCTGAGGACCAAGCCAGACTGTTCATAAAATAAATACTGGGAGAAAGATTTTTCGTTTGTTTTACCCAAAGTTGTGCATTTTATGTATTGTGGGTAAAGTGTTGCAAATAATTTTAAAGCTGAATGATTTGGTGGAAGAGGTTTTGTAGTCATCCCTTCTTTTCAGTGAGCTGAGACTGAATGAAAGAAAGGAAAAAGTCTAGGTTCTGGTTCACCAAGATGGCTGCATGCTGGGGAAGGAAGCCTTACAAATAAACTAAAATACTTTTACAATATATAATAATGAATAGTTAAAGGATGTCAGATTATTATGCTACATGCTACATTTTTGTTTTATTTTTGAACCATAAACCTTGAAAGCCTAGTTCAAGTTTGAAGCTACTGTTAGTGTTTTCAAAATTGTGATTTCACAGCACAGTTATCTTCTAATCTTTATAAATATTGTGACTTGAGAAATAGAAAAGGGGCTTTTGTGTCCTCATGGGTTATCTTTCCTGAAACTTGAAAAAGTAATTCTCTATGCAAAACTGAAGCTCTGAATAATAAAGAGTTGTTGGATACAGGGGACAAAGAGCCATAATGTGGATTTGCAACATGTGGCTTTGAAGACTTTGTGATATGTTTATAAAAATTTTTAAGAGTTAAATAATAGTAACCCCCCTGCAACTCAGCTATGTGAAAAAGGAAACCCACAACACTTAAATAGTAAACTAGTGTATATTAGTGGCCATGTAAAAATTGCTTCATTGATAATATCAGTGTTTAATTCTCCTTCTTTTTTTATTGAAACTGTCAAGGGAATTCACCACTGTAACTGTAGTGATACATGAAAATTTGGATCAGTAGCACACTATTAATGTTTTCATAGTGGGTTGTTGAAGCATGAAAAACATGTGTTGTTGTTTGGCTCTGGAATCTTGTAGTAGGAGAACTTGTCACTTGGTCTTGCTTCACTGTTACTCTTCTGTGTTTTCTTAACTTTCCAGATCTGTTTCTTTGAGGTTCTGCTACTTGCTGCTCCATCTCCACTTTATAGTGCAGCTTGTACCTGGTGAGACTGGGGATAATTTTCTGACTCAAAAGACAGATTGAGAGATCAGAATTAATGAGTTACAGAAACCTGTATGGTCCTGACAAGGAAGTTTTGAATGAAGTTTCATCAGAAAGGTCTGAGCTGCAGGAGCCAAGGCTGAACTCAGGGTCTTAAAATTTCATGACCTCTTTAAAATGTTGCCCATGGCAGTAATGGGTCTCTGTCCTGAATTCCTGCATTCTTCCTTGTTCCCTGAGGCTGACTGGAACTGGCTGGGCTCCCTAAGCTCTTGCAGGTGGCTGCATCCACGGTTGCACTGCTGCCCTGCAAGGGAGAGCAGTGCAGGGCTGGGGATCAGTGATCTGTGGGGGAGATTCTGGTAAATGCTGTTTTTCCCTTGCTGCAAGTGTGCATGGAACTGTAGCTTCAGTTGGTCAGGAATGTGGTAATCTTGGCCTTCCTCTATGCTAAGCAAGGAGAGGCATCTCCAGAGGGCTAATCAGATCTTGGATGACCCAGTTTCTCAGCAATACTGTAATTAAACTGCTCCTCTGAATGCACAGGGTGCATGAGCAGCAATAATAACAACAACCCAAATGTTTTGCACAGAACTGATGCATCACTTGGGGGAAATGCAGGCACGTTAGTAGAAACTTGTTGTTTTAATATTTGCATTTTATTATGTTGGATTTTTATTTATTCAATTGACGTAATGATGCAGCAGACCTTGTGGATTTTTTTTTTTGCTCATAGTACAGGTATTTAAAGAAATGAGAAGACAAATTAAAGCTTTTTGAAATTGTCTGTATTTAAACAGATTTAAAATTAATTTTAAAATTTGTTTTCATAATCCTTCCTTTATTTTTGGTCACATTTTAGGATATTTATGGCTGGTAAGTTGTTACTTTCCTTTCACTTAAAATTTATTTTTAGGTCAAAGAGGCAGGTAAAAGTTTTTGAATTTTATTCTGTCATGTATTTGCTTGAACAAAGTAAATCTTCAATCTCCATAGTGTGAAACAAAGTTGCATCTTTGTAGGGGGTTGCAGTTACCAAAAATGTGTTCATCATACCCAGAAGCTGTGTTTGTAGGTTCAAGTTCAGTAATGTCACTTTTTATAGGGCTTTGCTAACAAAGAGGTATTGTATAGTATTTGCTGTTTAATTTAAATTAATTAATGTGTAGTAAAGTTAAATTTGTAAAACCCTTTGTGTACATTTCAGATACATTGACTCAACATTTTTTAAAAGGTGTTATATTTATTTTTAATTTATTTTTCCATAAAGGGAAGTTTGAATCTGTCTTCTTTCATTTGGGCTTTTTCCTAGCAGGTTGATGGGGCTTCAATAGATAAATGAGTGCAACATGACACCTGCTTTTCAAGAGATGTAATTTCTGTTTGTAAACCAAAATGTTGGCACTGGCAGGAAGCTATTGTTAGTTTTGAGCTGACAGGAGAGCTGTGGCAGGAAAATTACCATCAGTATTGTTGGAGTTCCAGTGTTTTCATATACACACAGTGGTCCTCAAATGTGTCCTTTTTAGGCACTTGCACTTCACGTTTGTGCTGGAAATTAAGGTTGGTTTGTTTACAAAATATTTTCTTTGTGATACTCGAGCTGTGTGTGTCTCTAAAACAAGAAGGATGATAGAAAGATGGTTATGATAATAATTTATGTATATTTAAACATTCATTACATATTTGTGATATATATTTTATGTAATTATTTTCTCTTTACAATGTAAAATTATATACCTACATAAAATATATTAAAATTCTTTTATTTATGTGTTTATAAATAAAGGAGAGTCATCTTCTAATGTTTGTCTGCCTCAGTGTTTTGATTGACAGCCAGTAAGGAGTGCTGAATTATTATGACTAATTGGCATACACAAGAGTACATGCCTTTGGCATGATAATATTCTCCCATTACATAGTTTTTTATTTAAATCTTAGTCTTTGGGCCTCTCTCTGTGCTCCCTTATATAGAACATTGCACAATGATGCCTTTATGGTGGGTCTTTGGTGCTCCTGCAGCAGCAGGAGTGAGTGGCACAAGAACACTGGAACCTTGTTCTCTGGAGTGAGTATCAAGTATCTGCCACTATGTAAGCAATTCATATTTCTGGGATCCTATTCATCCTCTGATAACTTGAGGGTGGTATTCAAGTACATTCCAAAGGGGAAAGGATGCAGATATTCCCAACTAAAATACAGATGAAAAGCAACAGTTATGAATGCAGATGTTTGGGTGGGCACCCCCTTCTCTGCATCAGCTCTGTGCAGTCACAGACCAATGTTGCACTTGCTGCAGGAGGACTTGTAGAGGCTGCAGTTTCAAGCTCCCTAATGATGGTTTTATTTCCATTTGAATCAAAGAATTCATAAAGCAGCTGGATGGGATGAAGGATTAGAAATGGACTAAAGAAGGACTTTCCCAATATCAGTGTTGAATGAGGTGTTCACAGGACTTTCCTTGCCTGTCCTGAGTCAGGTTGATTGTCACTTTCTGTACAAATGATTGAATAAGATGCATCACTGTGTAGGAAAAGAGAAGCACTGCTGCTCAGTGGTGTAACTTTATCACAGATATAAAAAATATTAGAGCTGCAGTCTCATTTTATGTTGTTATTCATGTTCATAGCCAAGAAACAAAGCACCTGATTTCAAAGATGTGTGGTTATTTTAAGCTAAATTGACTGTGTTTCAAGAAGAAACTATTTTGACATGCTTTGCCCAGCTGCTGATAGGAAACAACTTCTCTGATTTGTAACGCAGTTGAAAAATATTTGGGGTTGCTGCCAGAAGTGGGGTTATGTAAGTAATGTCAGCAGGATTATTGGCTCCATATTTGTTTAAATTTTAAGATCTTTTCTTTACTTATACTATCCAGTCTGTTATCCTTTCACTGTTTAGAAGGATGGTTGCAGATGCTTGTGGTAAAGTAGCTGCACTTAGGTGATATCCTATCAGTCAGCTGATTATCAGGTTTGTTCAAGCTCTCATTGCAAAGGACCCTCTCCCCTATAATTAAGACACTTTAATTCCTAAAGCTATGTGGGAGACTGCAAGATATCACTGGAATTTTTTCAAGGCTATTGGTAAACCTGGACCTCTCCTGCTCGAAATTTCTGAAGCAAGCACAAACTCTCAGGTTCTTCTGGTTTGGGAAGCTGGTGTGATGTGTTGTTTTCTTTCTTCTCTCCTGTTTTTTTTCCTCAGTTTGATTTTGTGTAAGGCAATGGTCTCCAGAATGGAAGGCATACCAACAGGCTGTAGAACCTCAGTGCTTTTGGCCAGGGCAATCATTAATCTAACAGATCCCCAGTGTAAAAGGGCACTTTGTTTTAATAAAGCACTTTGGTTTGCCATAGGAGAGGATTTTTGAATGCGGTCTTTCTGTTTTAGCCTTGAAAAGCTCTTTGAAAACCTGCCTCATTCTGTGGTGGAGTGCTGAAAGCCTTACTCAGAGCTCTTTTGAGCACAAGTCAGACTTGCCAGAATTTTTAGGGACATAGGGAAGTAGGTCTCTCACCAGAATGTTCTGTTGTATTCAGTATAAAGCTTTTTCCTTCTCTTCTTTTTTTTTTTTTTCCTTTGTAGTAGAATTTTACCCAGCATTATAAGAGTTGTTTTATTTTGTGGTGCTACTCTATCCAAGCTGTACAAACAGTACAATGGCATAACCTTCCTTTCCTGCATTGCCCCAAATTTAGTTTTGGAGGTGACAATTATGGGCTGCAGCTCTGAGTTCCTGAGTGATGCTGTGCTCCAGCCATGCTTGTGCTCAGGCTGTTCTGCAGACCCTGTTTGCCTTGGGAGCTTCAGTGCAGTTACAGCTCATATTTTATATCTGACTGCAAAAACCAGACAAGCTTTTAGCTTCTTTTCCCCAGTTGCATCAAATTACTGTAAGGATGTTTGAAGGATGTCATGGTCTTGGAGAACATGAGAGAAAAAATTTGGTCTGTTGCTGTCAAAAGATGAGGTACAGATTGAAAAGTGTCAATTTTGCTTTTTATTTCCTCCTCACTTTCTATGCTGCCCCC
>WEIU01015789.1:129354-169395 GCA_013389925.1 Aegithalos caudatus
TTTTCTATGTCAGAAGCAGTGACAAAAAAATATTTGTACAAAAATATTTTGCTTTAAGTATGTGGTAGGAAAGTTTTCTTTTTAGAGCAAAGGCTAATGAGTCACTTTTAGTGACATTTCAGTATTTATTTATTCCTTGTGCATTAAAACAAACTAAAAGAAATAATATTTATGGCAAACTCACTGTAAGGCTCTTGAGAAGTTTTTTTTTCCCTCTTCTTAATGCAATCAATCATTAAGTGGAACACCCATTTAGGAGAACTATCACCATTTGTGGTTTTGTCTAACACAGTATATTCAGTAGACTTACAGGATGTTATAGCAAGGCCAGGTTACCTGGGTGTTATTCAGTGAAATTTAAAAAGGATAAACCTTTAAAAAGGGAGATGATGGAACTTGTGTTCCTTTAGCACTTTGGTGTAGTGCCAGGGGGAGTTAAAATCCTAGGTTGCAGGGCCTGAATGTAATACTGGGAGTGATGACCGTTCTTGTCTGGCCCACGGCACTTGTTGGGTGAAACTTGGCCTGATTTTAAATCTACAGCTGCAGAGAACGTAGGGAGCAGTAGATACACTACAGTTTTCCATCTGCCAAAACTGAGACAGTGTTAGTAGGTTCCTCTGTTCTTGTTCATGGAATAAGTAGGAAAGGTGTTCTTCATTTGGGTAAATTGATTGTCTTAAGGTGAAGCTGACTAAAGAAGTCTCAGCCAAATGTTTCCACTGGTTTTGCATTGATGAGGGAATAGAACTCTTCATCAGAGGAAGCATTTATATGTTTTTATGGGAAATAGATTGGACCTGAAGGAAGTGGGACCTGCACATTACAGTGCACTAAATAAATCCAGATGTAAGAACAGAGGCAAACCAGAGATAACCATACAGGTAGCCACAAGCAGCCACTTAGACAGAAAATATCTCAAATATAGCTGTAAGATTAACCTTAAGTAGTCACAGTTAACATGATTCTCGTATTCAAATGGTAAGCTTGGATTTTAAAAACATATTAGTTAAAATCTGCTTTGAAAGACTGCATTTCTGTGTGAACATAGGAGAGCAGGAGGCAGAAGTGTGAAAGTGAACAGGTAATGGTGTCTCCCATTAGAACACAACTGCAGGAAGCAAAGGCCCAGGTACACTTCCCTTTAAAGGAGGGTGGTTCCCTTCTGCTCTGTGTGACCTTTGGGTTAATTTCCATTGGCTGCTTTTGAAATGTTGAATTTGTTCTTCCGTTGAATGTCTCTTTGTAATAGTTTTTTAATCTCTGAGGTAGGTTGGATTTGTGGGATTAGATGCCACCTTAGTTAGATGAGCCTATAACAGAGTATTCAAAAACTTGCTTTGAAAGTTTTGGTTTTTCTTGCAGAGACAGAAAGCCACACCATGTACTATTTGCTGCACAAACGGTGGCTGCAAATACATGGGCTTAATAAAAGTAATGTGTATTTTGCAGTGGACTAATAAGGTTTGATGTTCTTCCTGGTGCCTCTCTACAGCTGCATTTTATTACTTGGATTAAATGTACATGCAGTGAAGGATTTAATCATGCTAACAAATAGCAGTGCATAGAATTTTCTAGTTTTTCTTTGCCTCAGGGAGGTACAAGATTATTAGTCTCATTCATATCCTCTTCAAAAGAAAACCAAGTAAGGGTTTAAATTAAAAGCAAAGTTTTTATTTTTCTTCTTTCTCTGAATCGAGCACGCATTCATTTCTGTCAGTCTATGCCTGATTAAACTGATGAATGTACTTTGACTTCAGTATTAGCACATGTAAGATAGTAATAGTTTTGGTTTTTTTTTTAATATTGCAAAACCAAAAAAAATCTCTAATGACCAGCGTGGCTTCTTTCTGTGTGCTTAGGTTTGGCAGAACATTTAATGATTCCCTTTAGCTTAAGATAAATTTGTTGATTAGCACTACAGCCATGACCCAAATCCAGGCAGTGTGAAATTGCTGCATATTCTGTTTGAAATGCTGCAAATGCAGGAAATGCTGCATATTATTGTAGAATGTGTTTTAAATAGATTTTGTTACTGTAATTACAACTTCATTAATGTCTGATTTCTTTTTGAGACTTCTAGTATGGAAAAATCTTCATTTGTAGCTAAAGCTATATGAAGATTTGCCATCCAATGTGAAGAAGACTGAGAAATCCTGGGGGTTTGTGGATTCACTGAGATGAGATCTTGCACTACCATCCTCTTTTTTCTTCCTGTTTGAAAAAAACCCCACCAAACATTATTTTATCAATAATTTAAAGTAGACTACTTAGATACAACCTTTTTTTGGGGTGTGGTGGTAGAATTCCATTTGCTTTGTTGTTGCTTTCCTGACCCTTTCATGAGCCTTATGAAGTGAATGTTTGACCTTTGAAGAACATGGTGTGAGTGTGAGGAGAAAGAAATTTAATTAATTTAGAGAATCTATGATTCTATTCTTACTCATTTTCATAATGCTTTGTAGCTTGCTTAACACAATCCTAATCACATAGACCCAAAAGACACGAGTACCTCTGTATCTAAGGAATTCTGCACTGCAGCCTGAGCTGTTCCTTTTGCCAGGTCTTTGTGGGTTAAATATCTGAGAGCTTTTGGAACCCTTTGAACTGTTGCTAAATGGTGCAGTTTAGATGCACTTGTATGTCTAAATCTACAGTTCTACAGAAAATATATGAGCAAAGAAGAAGCAGTACCTTTTTCTCATGTAGATGACAGGTATAAAACACATTTATTGGGAAGAAAAAACAAATAGTACATCTATACATGCTTTTTTCCTTTCTGTAAAGTTTTTTTGGAAGAGTGCATCAAGACTAACATGAGCACAGACTTCTGATACTGATCTCCAGTAGTGTCTGGTGTCTGTTATCAGGGTGATAAAAGTGATCTGCAGGGACAGTTCCCTTGGCTTGATTGTGGCTCTCTGGGACACTCCCTGTCTGTCTTGTTGCAGTCTGGAGCCTCTTGCAGAATGTGTCCTAGCAAGAGCTGGGGTGAAAACTGATGCAGGAAGGGTGACAGTGAGAGCTCTGAGCAGGGATGGGGTTGGGGAATGTGTGGTTTTCCTTCACTGTGTGCAGTAAGGTCTGCAAAATGTGCCCTGTGTTTTTCTGTCTTCCCTTCTTTCCCAGTTACAGCATTTGTTTTTCCATTTTGGGTTTATAGGTTTTTTCCCCTGGAACAGGTAGAATTGCTTTCATTGAGCATTTATTGAAGTTTTCCATCATCTGACATTAATGAACAGCTTTCTTGTATGTTTAAAGTGTAAAGAAAAACAGACTTCAAAAAAATAGCTTTCTCTTGAAATGATTATTTTCCAGCCTTTAGATCAAGCTACTTTCTCTTCCCAAGAAGATGCCTTCTAAATCAGACTCGTAGATCTGCATCAGTTTCTTTTAAAAGCTGCAGCCATAGCTTTATGCTTTAAAATTGGTAGCAAACCTGCTAGAAATGAAGAAAAAGTATTCCTAAATGGATGCAAATTCCATTGGATTAAGCAGTTACTGACTCTGAAGGACCATTGAGAAGACTGTGAGGATGTTTATTTATTTTTAGGGATGCTTTGCAAATTGCATAGCCAAAAGCAGTCATTTTTGAAAAATGAGCTCCTGAATAATAAATGGAGTTGTGTCACTGGTGCAAACATTTTTACAAGAAAAGCTATCAGAATTTCACATAGGAATTCTATGTGAGCATTAGATTTTCTTCTTTTTTGACTCTTTCATGCTTCAAAGAATGAGCTGTAGAAAATAATGAAGATTAAGAATTTAAAGTTTCAGAGATTTATGGAGACAGTTAGTTATTGATCTGGAACTCTATAATTCTTGTCCAACTGCAATGGATTATTGAAACCTTAGTAAAAACTGTAGGCTTCAGTTCAGAGATTGGAAAATTAATTCAAATTATTAGTGAGAAACAATAGATAACCTACTTCATAGCAACTATGGTAATAATTTGTATTATGATATATTGCCTGTCTTAGAGCTAAATGCCTCATTGTTTTAGATAATAGTGTGAAGACTGGTTGTGACAGGAGAAGTCAGAGAGAAGTATCATGAAACAAAAATGTTTCTGGGGATAGTGGGGATGGTTAAGGTACTTGCCTTAGCTGTTGGATAGACTTTACCCGAATTCATTGTTCTTGCAAGAAATAAGCAGTTGGCTTTTTTTTTTTTTTTTTTTTTTTTTTTTTTTTTTTTTTTTTTTTTTTTTTTGTGAAGGGACTATGGAAATGTTCTTACAACATACTCTTCCTTTTATTTGATATTTAAAGAATCTTTTCCCTGATGCCTGACTTGTGTTTCCTTAATCCTTTAATCTATTCTTAAAATCTCGTATCCTGCATGAGATAGTGGTTCCTGATGGGAAAATCATCTTCATTTTCTGAGCCCCTTTTCTAAGATGGGAGGGACGATGAAGCAGTTGTGCCCTGTGTGCTTCCTGAAACTGCAGCTTTCAAAGCAAACATTCCAATGGGTCATTAGGTGCCCTCTCTTTGGATGGCCCTGGAGTTTTTACAGCCCCTGTTACAGACAGCCCTGCTGACTCTGTGGTGCTGAAACACCTTCTGGGTTTTACAGCCTGGAAAGGAGGGTCCAAAGAGCAAATGCACCCTGCTCTCTTGTAAATCCTCCTCTCCTGCCTCTAACGTCAGACTTTGCTCTATTGCAGAACTGACATCACCAGAAGTGTCTCGTGTATTTATTTGCTTTCTAGAGAACTTAAGGCTTGATCCTGCTGCCATTGTGACATTAATGACAGAACTGCCCCTGGCTAGGACCTTCCTGGCCATTTTGTTATGGGCTCTCCATTCCCTGGGGTGTCAGGCCGGAAAGCTTGGCATCTTAACCATGTGTGGAGTCTAGCAGGTAGGGAAAAGAACATAATTCTGGCACTGGGGAACACAGGGGAGGATGATGAAGCCAGACCTGCACAGGTTTCTGCAGAGATGTTGGAAATAATATCAGAATATCTGAATTCTGGATAATTCATGTTGATCAGAGATGGTAAAAGAACAATGACAGCAACTTTGTATCTCAGCTCAAATGTGTGCAGGGCTGTTGTTCCTCTGAATGAAAGCCCTGGAGCCGTGGCAGTGGGTTGGGTTTTTTCCTGTTAGTAGCTTGTACATCTTTCTGTAAACGAGGACACAACAAGCAGGCACTGTTAGGGTAGCTGCAGTGCTTCCTGGGAAAACCCCGAGGGTTCTTGATGGTTTTTTAATAGCCTAGACAGAATGCTGTGAATATATAAACATTACAGATTAGAAGAAGAGAGTGAAAGAGAAAATATTAAGTCTTCCTCAGACTTAAATTCTGATTTTCCCCACCCCCTGTCAAACACCTTTGACCAATACCCACTGAGCCATCCTTCTGCAGCATTGTTTGTGCTGTAAATGTGTTAACCTCCTGGCAATATGAGAGAGAACTGCTTCCAGAGATCAGTTAATTATAATTACGTTAACGGAAGCATTTTTATTCTGAATTATCATAACTGACTAATCAGGATGCAGGTCATTTTTTTATTATGCTTGGGAGAGATCAAGGGCTGTACATAGTGATCCATAAAATCCCATCCTGGTTGACTGTTCCTTTCAATACCACTGTATTTCATCAGGTTGATAACATGTGCATGATTTCTGTATTCCCTACAATTTTGAAATCAAGGAGGAAAAGCAAAATCCAAGAACATTATCAAGCACATATTGCTTAGCAAGCTCCCTGAAGAGAAAAATGCTTGGCAGAGATCCGTGGTCTATGCATTGAATATGCAGCACTACATTTTTCTCAAACAGAATCTACTCAAATTGTTACACTAAATCTATGACATGGTTTCTCTGTGGTTCACCTTGTGTATCTGTGTCAGAAATGCTGTGAACTTCCATCTGGTGTATCCTTGCCCACAGTGGGTGTTTTGTCAGGATGTGTGGTCTGAGAGGTGGCAGTTGTAGTGACAGATTGTATGGAAGTATCAGTCAAAGATAAGAGTGAACTATAACTGAATTCTGACTCACGAGTAACAGATGAAATTATACAATTTAACTAGTTAGTGTATTTTATTTCTGTAGGTCTTTTTGGTATTGCCTCTATCCTAAAGCAGATTTTGTGTTGCTGTCTTGGTGCATAAATTGATTTGAGGAAAGACAAATAGCAGCCACCAAGCTTACTGTGTAATTCTTCAAAGTTTCAGTGATTTGTTGAAATTTCTTATTTACCATGCCTACTTCAGACTTGCACCATTTTCTTTACATTGCATATGGAATGTTGTTTACATTTTGCTAAACTACTTTAAGGCTTTGTGAGTTTTTTCATTTTTTTTTCTACATGCCAATGTCACAATTACAAAGTGAGGGAGACTTCTGTGCATACCAACTTTGGAAACTGTTTGTGTTGAGGAAGACAGGTGTGTGTGAGATTTGACTTTCAGTCCTGAAGTTCTTGTGTGTTTCTCTTTAAAAGGGAGGACAGGGATCTGTACCAGCAAGGTGAGGGACAATTTGGAACAAAAAGGAATAACTTCCTTTTTGCAATTTGGAATAGGTGCTCAAGTGCTTAATTTCTTCCTTTTAAAATAATGTTTCCCAAAAGTAGGTACAAGTCATGCCTTCTAGTCCTTCCTTCCTCTGCTCCCCCTTCCCAGCTGTTAATCTTGGTCAGTCCACCGTCCTCTCCTTGTTCCAGCACTTGACAACGTTGCTGTAGCAATGAGATAATCAAGTTCATTTAAAAATCAGCTGTAGGATGTGCAAGGTATATTCTTGCTTTGGGAGGCCAAGCGGATGTTATTACTAAATATTTTATTCAACCTTAATCTCTTTTTTCGTCCTTTCTCCTCCTTTCCATAATATGTTAATATAAGGACCATCAAAAGTTTAGTAGTTCTGTAGTAGTTGTGTTTTGAGCACCATGAACTTAGAAGTCAGTTTTTTAGAGAAAATTTGCAATGTAATATATTTGCAAGTAATGATATTCCTTTGGTTTTGTATCTTTGACTTGATGAGAAGGTGTTTGATTACCTAACTGAATAAAAAACAAATCCATCATGGTGAGATAATAATGGAAAAAGTTCTTTCAATAGCAGTTTTGAACACTAGATTATTAAATAATGGACCTCCAGGTAAACCTTGCTGCACAACCCTGCATTTTACATCTTATTTAAATGTTCTGAAATTATAATGTTCTGGAAGGATCTGCTTATAGTGATCTTCTCCAAACCTCTCTAGATGTAAAGTCATTGGTCTTAAACCTGGAATTTAACATTAGATCCGGGAGTTAGAAGTTATTCTTAATATAGAAAAGTTGGGGATCCTGTCTGTGAAGTTTTGAAGAGTCCTTTTTCAGGAAGGGATAAGTCATAGTTGCACAGTGTGTCTACAAGCTTCCTCTTGGGTGGACACTTGAATGTTTGCAGAATGGGAGAAGAAATCAGACAGCCTGGCAGGGAGAAGGATTTCACTTGTCTTTGTTTTGCTTAATCAAATAGGATAGAACTTTGGGTTGCTCTTCCTTCTGGCAGAGATTAATGGGCAGGCTGTGAATGAGACTGACATAACAGACATAGTTTGTCATTCCTGTGCTCTGTGTGATTCAAGAGACTGACATGGACATGCATAAATATGCCAGTAAATCTTAAAATCTGCAGTGCTTGTGATGAGCAGCTGGACATGGAAAAATGGAAAGAGATGACCTCTTCTCTCCCCCCATCTAACACTTAAGCAATGGGAACAGAAGGTCTAAAGGCCAGAGAATGTGGCCTGTGGTTTGTTTTCACGTTACAGTTTTCAGAATATGTAGTTGGCTTCCTAAATTGATCTCTGTGTGTGCAAAGCCTCATAGTGCTGGGGAGGAATTCAGTTTTCTGAAGTGCTCACAGACCTCTTCAGGCCTGACAGTTATTTAAAGTGATCACATAAAACATGATTCCTCATGATCTTTTTTTTTTTGGGTTAGCTCTGCAGAGGCTTTGAGAAAAAGCACTTCAGAAGGGCCTTTGTACATTTCCCAAATGCCATTAAAAATGTAGCGGGGCATATACAGCAATCTGTCTGCCTAAAATTACCTGCCAGAAGTAATGACAATACCTTGGCTGAAACAGTTCTCTGGGCCTCTGGTGGTGGGTGAGAGAACGCCTGAAATTCCCCCAGGATTTCCAGAGTGCCTCCGGTGTGTGAGAATTCCTGTCACGTAGGAGGGGGTCAGAGGTTTCTCTTTAAGGGGGGAGAAAAGGAACCCCCTGAATGTCTTTAGCAGGAGTTTGCTTGTGCCTGACAGAGTTCTTGCAAGCTGGGTTTAATTTTAGTTCTGTTGGTGGGTCTGACGCTGGCTCTGCGCTGCACCGGAGTCTTCCTTTAAGCATTACGTGAAATTTCATGAATTGAGACTGACTTGAAAAGAGGATGCAGCCACACTTGTTAGTTACTGAGCCTAGGGGAGCACGCTGCATCTGTCAGCAGTCCTTCCAAGGGGTTTTTTTCTTTAGCTACTTTGTGAACGTTTCCTTTAAACTTTATTTAGAGAAATCAGTATGCATTCTCTGCAGTAAATAATTCTAAAATGTTCTGTAGAAATGCATTTAGGACTGCTTGTGGTTTTTTGTCTCCTTGTGCTGAAGTCACTTTAAATCCATCACCCCAGCCTGTAGAGTCGTCAGGCAGAAATCTTCCTGGGAAGGTAGATGAGTTCTTCCTGCATCAGTTTTGCTTGACATACTGAAGACAGCCATGTAATAAGGTGCAGTAATGAAACCTGTTGGAATTTTAGAGGAGCACCTCGTTCCTTTGATCTTGCTAACGAGCAATGATTCAAGTGCTGCAGATTGTAAAGGATCTGGTGTCGCCAGCAAGACGGAGAACAGATGCTGCCAGGAAAGGTAAGAGCAGCTCTGGGATACACTCAGTGTTCTCAGGAACTTGCTGTGAATCAGAAATATTTGGGAGTTTGGTTGTAGTTAAATTGAATACTTGATACTTAAAAAATGCTCTTTGTTGTGGCACGTACAGCTGCCATAATTTGGTTTAGAACTATATTAAGCCTAATTATTATTGTTTTTACAACTGCTGCTTTCCCAAAGAGAACCCCAGTGACGTTTATTATGCTCAAAATTGAGTTTGTCAGCATCTCTGTTACTGTTGTACTAAAGGTTTTCCTTTTTTATTCTTTTTTGTTTCTGTTTTTGTGGTAAAAAACATTTTTGTTGTCAGGAGAGCTCAGGTTGTGAAAATAGCTGTTGTATTCTGTGTAATCCCATCAAAATAGTTTTTAGAGTCTTAATGCTCTAAATGAGAATAAGAGAAAAAATAGGCTTCTTTAGTGCTTATGGAAATGAGACTGGAAGTACACAGCTGCACTACTGGTTAGGTTTTACAATTAGATTATTTCTAGATTGCAACTAACTTCAAAACCCAAAATGCCTCTTGCAAGTGTATGAAAAACTGCTTGAAATAATCAATGATTGTTTGAGTTTAATTGATGTTAAATGCTGTTCTCGTTTATTTCAGTGTGTTGAGCATTTGTTTTTCCTTTTCTAAAGTAGTGCCATCTTTTGTGGTATCTGGCACACATATCTAATGAGGAACTGATTAAACACTTCTTTTGTCTTTTACATCTTAATTATTTGCAACTGCTAAATATTTGGTTTGTAGAGGAACTCAGTAATTTGTAGGGTTAACTTAAAAATTTCATTTCTTTTTTACTAGATTTAATTTTCTAGGACCAGTTTATTTTGTTTTGAATAGGTTGTGAATAATTTAGGATTTACAGCATCTGCCTGTTACTGTGTCATATTTTTTGTTCTGTCCTTATGTGTAATTTGTGGCTATAGGCAAGTACCTTTATTTCAAACCAAGTAACATCAGGCTGCTTTAATTGTAACAAGCCAGTTAATGAAACACCTCTGTAAGTAAACAAAACGGGTGAAGGCAGAACTGGGCTCAGCTGTTACTTTCTTATTCTGAAAGTAAAAAAGATAAGCTTCCTAATTACTTCCTTAGATTTTGCAGTGATTGGTTGAACATCCCCCCCAAGAGTTGGATAATTTCATCCCAGTGAATTACTCGACTTCAGCACTGTTCATTTCTGATTTGTGCTGCTTCCAGAGAAGGACGAAGGGGCAGAAGTTCCACTTGTCTGTTCTGCACATACTTCACTGGTCAGGCAGGGTTTTTATAGAACTGCTGTAAGGACTGCTTAAAAAGATATAACACCAAAACACATAAAGAGACTTATTTATAGGAAGGGATGCAATGGAATTGAAAGGAAAGCTTTGAAAAATATGAGGATATGCTCTTTCTCAGTTCTAAAGCTTTCAGGTATTTTTTTATCTGTTTGTTTTACTCCCTTGGTGAAAGATTAATTTTGGCCATTGTTTGGGTGGTATTCTCAGGCTGCTACTAACTGAGCTAATTGGATGTTAGCTGTTAGAGAACCTGGTGGTGCATTTTGACAAGCAATATTAAGATCTTACCATTAAAAAAATTCAAGCATCTGAAGAAAGCACTTACAAAAGATGGAAAATGCTGACAGGTTTTGGTGATCGATACAGTAATTTGAGTAGACATTAGCTTTTTTTCTTCACAGCATGCAACATTAGGCATCTGGTGTACATGAGGGGCTGTATTCTGCAGAAATGACTCATTCTCAGTATTGTTCTCAGTAAATGTTAAAATGGACTTGTAAAGAAAGAGTTGCTAGGAAGCCCACTGTGAATGTGAGGTGAATCCTATGAGACACAGGGGATGATGTGTGAAGTATTTACCAAGGTGCTTTCAGATTGGTGTTACTAAACTGTAAAGATTTTAAATCCCACTCCTCAGGTGCATCCTCCTCTTTCCCTTTAAAAAGTGTTTTCATTAGAATGTAATTTCTTGGGAGGTAAATGTTTCAAACGTACACTCACAGTTTATTAATTGCATATTTCATATGTGGTATCAAGTTAAAAACTTCTTTAGGACTGAAGGTCCTAACCAAGTTTTTATAAATAGTACATAAGGGTGGTGGGAAAGGATTCCTCTGCCCTCCAATTTTCCCAGGATTTATTTTCAATCTGAGGCTTAGAAGCACAGTTAATAGCCAAGAGAGTGTCTTTTTGCATCCATCATTCAACATGAGAAGCTTGTTACAAGGTCTGCAGTAAGCACAGCTACTGTGGAGATGAAAATTCAATCCCTGCAGAAGAAATTCCTGCAGAATGCCATTTAAAAGAACCCCATTACTAATGCTTCATGAGTTGAAATGTGAATTTAATGGGGTAGCTGAAGAGCCTGACAGAGTTGTGGAGTCTAATTTTGTTTTTTTATGGGCCAGTCTATTTTCACTGTGACCATGACCTATGCCACAGGTTAAATTAAATTTAATTTTCTGTATCAGAAGAGGTTGATAAATAGGTGGTTTACAAGACTAAATCCCACAAACAGTCAGGCAGTGTGAGCCTGAGTGTCCACTTTGTCTCCCAGTGCAAGACCTGTGGTTCTGGTTTTGTCTTCAGTCTTGGCTGCTGCAGCTGACATCAGAAAATCCTTCAGTAGGCCTGGGAGTCTTGCTTAGTGACTGCATAAAGTGAGTTAAACAGTTGGTTTTGGTTTATAATGTCTCACATTTCCATACTTTTTTAATCCTGTGCTGTTTAAATATTGAATTATGCATTTTTTTTAGGAAAAAAAACAAGTACTATAATTCTTTTCCATAGTCTTCCAACTGCAGTGAAGCTGAGTGTGTCGAGTTTGTTATTTGGTTTATATGGGTTTAGTTTTTGGGAAACTGCAGACCCTTACCATATTTAGATAATATCAGATTTGTTAGAGGAGAAAATTGCCCCTAGTCATTTATTGTCAGAGGGGTAACACTTTACATACCCTGTAAGTCTGGTGGTGAACATGAAGTGATAAAGAAATTTAAGTGGCTGCTATTGTTATATTTATAAAATTGAAAGTCTGCTTTGAATAAAATAATAAATCATGGCAGTATAAAATTCTCTTGACAAGTATTCTGATTTGAAGCCAGACATTTTATGAGATCTGAAACCTTTGTGATTTTAAAAAAATAGTTCAAATGTTACTTGTCCTATAGAAATCCCTGCCTAGAGAAATCCCTGTAGAATATAACTCTACTAATTATTTTCTTATTTTCCATCACTAAAATCCTGGTTGAAATCCAGGTTGTTTAAAATTATTGAAGAAATTCTCATGTTTACTTCTTTCCTCCATTCTCCCTCTTACAGATGGCTACAGCAGAACTTAATTGGCAACATCACCTTGATGTTAGGATATAAAAAGAGATGTATTAAAACACTTCTAGCAGATGGGACAACTAAATTGAAATCACAGAATTAAAAAGAGATGCAAGTATTTCAGTGTGAGAGAGAGAAACCTGAGAGAAAACTTCAGTTTGATTCTATTTTTTTTTTTCAACAGAATGCAAGAGGGGACATATGTTTGCTCACTGCATTGTTTGGTCCTTTGAGATGTGTTCAGTGTTGGGCCAGCCAAGGATAACTGTGTTAAATTCTCCAGCAATAAATGACACTTGGGAAGTTACAGCCTGGACTCAGTGCAGGCAGTGCTGTGGTGCTACCTTGCATTTCAGACTTACACTTGACAAGAAAGGAGCAGTGTTTTTTTGGTCTGTTTCTCTGGGCATGGACTGAGTTGATTAGTGGCAAGATGGAGAAAATAAAATAAAGGTCCCATATCAAGTGGTTGTGGTGTTTTCTCTTTAGTTTTGGTGATAGTAGAGAAAAAGTGTACTTAAATCAAATGCATTCCATTGAGCATCTACTGAAATATGGGAAACTTTCTTCAATCCCTTGATTTTTCTGTTGTAGCATCTTGACAAGGAAGGCTGATAGTTTTGCCTCTTAAGGAAGGTTCCAGGGTTTTCTTATTTTACTTCTTCATATAATACTGTTATAATCCAGGTTGAGTATTTTAACTCATAAATGCTGGATTAGAAGTAAAGGTTTCTCTAGGCTCATATACCTATCCTTGAATTACTTCATTTTTTAAAGGAGACTGGCCAGAAGAGCCAAGTTAATAAAAATTAATGAGCTCTTCAGTGAGCTGCAAGCAGGGAGTTAAATCTCTTTTTTTTTTTTTTTTGGTCATTAAATAGGAAATTCTGCCCACAGCAGTCCAGATAATGTATTGTAGTCTGCAGCTCATCAGCACAGGTACACAGCTTCAATTCATAATTTACTGTGGAAAGTTTCTAGCAGTTTGACAGAATTGAACTGTATCTCAGCAGTTCTTCTGACATTATTTGTGCTGAAGTTTCAGCTGTGGCTTCACAAATAATTAAAGCTGGCAGAAATGACTCCTCCTGCCTTGCCTGTGCTGCTCCTCTTCATCCCAGTTCAAATCCCCACAGTGCTTCACCTGCCTTTGTGTAGCCATGCTGTGGTTGGAGAGGGACTCTGTACTTCTCATTCTTGTTGAGCTCCTGTAACCCTGATCACTTTCATCCAGCTGCTGGTGCAGTTCCACAAGGCTGAGCTCCAAGGAGGAGCCAGCAGTGGGATGTGGGTGAATCCATGGGGAGAACCTTCCTTCAGTGGTGCCAGTGACTGAGGCTAATGGGAAATGATCTTGGGACTTCCTTCTGCTGGACTGTGAGGAATTCACCTCAGGATGATACAGACACAAGCAAGTAATAATGCAGTTGGATCACTGCACAGCTGGACACACAGTGACTCATCCAGAGTATTTTTACCTAATATATTCTATTTCTGTGGCTGGCATTTGCTATGTTTCACTTTAAATAGTAGTAACTTTAATGGGCTATGCATACATCGTGGCTTTACTATTCAATTTCTTATCCTGACATTTTATTGCCTTTTTACTTTGTTTGAAATTTTATTCTCTTCTGTGTGATGCCAGCTGCAGTGATTAAGAAAGGTCCTGGTGCTGCCTCACCATATGTAGCTGTTAATGGCTTACTTTAATGTCTGTGTATTTGGTTATTTGGTAGGTAGCATCATTAAACAAAGTGTGAAGATGTTGTATCTTGGGAATTGGTCTGTGGCATAACAAAATTAATACAGACAGCTAGAATTCATTTAGCTATGGAGGAACTACACAGAAAAGCACTACTTGTTCTCTCTCTGTGCAGTAATGTTAGTCGCCTGAAATGAGCTAATTTACAAACAGGTAAGCACAGCAAAAGCAACTCATCTTCAGCTTCCTACCATGATTTGTTATCCTGGTATGTCTTGGGGTTATTTTTGAGAAGGTGTGACCCTAAGCCCATGAACTGTCAACTGTCATACTCTCAATAATCCTGAAATACAATTTTAGTGTTCTTATTTGCAGCATGTGGGAAATATGTGAGCTTAACATAAAGTATTCCTATACAAGTAGCAAGAGAAAAGAAGCAAGAATAGGGAAGAGTGAAGTAGAGTAACAGGGAGAGCACAACAGGTTTGCAGGGATGTTTCTGCTAGATGGAACAGAAATTCAGTTCTGTGTACATCAGCACAGCTGTTTTGGCATCACTGGAGCTGATCTGACTTGCTGTGTGTGATGATCTGCAAACCTGTCCTGGTTTTACTGCAGCAGGAGGCACCTGGCAGCTGGGTGAAAAGATCAGCTGAAAACAAGGTGGATTTGTTGGGTTCCTTGAAAGAAGAGGACAACTCAAGTTTTTGCTTAACATTTGGGAAGGTTAATGAGTTACATGGTTTTGAGCTCAGGCTGGTAGGATGAGTATATTTGGCTTTCTGGTTTCAGGGATACTCCAGCTGAGACAAAGATTCTGTGTTACCTCAGGCATTTGTCCACTGTGTTTGCAGCAGAGCCAAGATCTCAGGCCTGGATCTGAACATGGCAATAAGATGTTTGTACCCTGTGCCTTTCCTTCTCTACTGGCTCTTGTGCTTCTATCAATGTATGAGTTTTACAACTAAGACATTTTAGTTTTGGTTTGGAGACTTTTGAGAAAAGGCTGGAAAGCTCTGCCTGAACGATCTGGAAAAACAAGCCTCATTCTCAGTCTTGCATTTTCATAGTTCAGGTGAACATATTTTTTTGATCTTGATTTTGGTGGGATGGCGGTTGTGTTTTCAAGCATGTAGAACTTTTTTCATCTTGTTGACTGTCAAAGGGTAATTCTGATGTTATTTTACATAAGCAAGTATATTCCTTTCCTTGGAGAGAAACTTGTGCTGTTGAGATGTGCACACTTCAAACAATGAGAGATCATCTTAATTTTTTTTTAAATGTGTTAAATCCTTCCGTTTTCAGTATTTTATCCTCATGGCTATGGAATTTGGAATCCAATGTTAAATATGAATGCTGATGTTTGTTTGTTAATAGGGAAGCTGGTACAGAATTTATTTAAAAAGCTTTAAATGTGACAGTTTTTTTGTTGAATTGCAGTGGATACAACTAAGCAACGGTGCAGATATAAATACTAATATGTTTGCCTGTTTGTTTTCAGTAACTTAAAATGTGGTGAATATTTCAAAGTGACAGGGTCCCAGCTGGACATTTTCTACAACAGATAATTATAGCAGTTGGGTGGTTTAGACAGAGCTTTGGTGTATATTGACATTCACAACTTCCCTGGACATGTTATCTGGCTTCTTCAAAGTATTTTTGTCCTGTTGAATTTCTAAATCTTTTGGTACATCTTGTAAGGAAAACATCCAGACTTTTCCAATCAGCTATCAAAGCAATTTTTTTTTTTTAGTTAATCCTGTCTAACAGCAAATAAAAATATTGGTTTTTCGGTGGATTCGATTCCACTATTTTGTCCTTCTCATTGCAAGTCCAAGCAGTTTCTTCTAAAGGAAATTATCTGTCAGCATTAGTATTAAACTATCCATAAAAATGTTAATTTGAACTGAATTTCCAGATCAAACAGAAAGCTTAATTAATGTCAGTTAATTAAATTCTTGGTGGAAATGAGAAAATAAGTACACAGATGCCCAAGACTGCTGCTGTCTCCTTGCTAATAAAGCAGCTAACGAAGCATTTTGAGCAGTACCTGGAGGGAGCAGATCCTTGGTGAAAATAATTTCCTCAAGGAACACATTCTGCTCCCTTCTGCTTCATGTCCCAGGTGATGCAGGTTTTTTCCCCTACTGTTATTTTCTGTAGCATTCATTACATGTCAACACAAATGAAATAGGTGTGCAGGCCCCTGATTGCACACTGTTCTCTCCAGGAGAGGAGCACAAGCCCCGTGTCGGGTGTCAGGGTGCTTAACTCTGCACCCCAAGCTGAGTACAAACCTTGGGGCCTGCCACAAGGGCTCCATGTGTGCAAGTGGCCTTTGGTGTAAAATGAGTCTGGGCTGACTGGCCACAGCTCCTGTGAGCAGCTTCTGTCCATGTGGAGAAGCTCATGGATATTCAGCTTGTGGACTTTGGATGCTCTTGTTTGCCTGATACCACTGCTGGGTTGAAGGTGTTCTGTACTGCCACTGGGAACAGCTTGAGTGCACATTTCACATGGAATTGGTGGTTTGGGCAATAACTCTGTAAGATAGGATTTCCCTGTTCCTTTAGTCTCAGGGTGTTCTGAAGAGCTCAGGGGTTTTGTAGCTTTTAAGCCAGGCATCACCCTGATTCACACAGTTGAAACCATACATCCTTGGGGAGTGGGGGTTGTGTGCTGCAGTTGATATTTTTCCCTCCCTTCCCACTGTATGTGTGGTACTGGGTTTTGTTGTTTGTTTAGTGTGTTGTTTTTTCTTAGTTTAACAGTAATTTTATGTCTGGCACTGTTGTGCTTTCAGAACAACATATCACAGTCTGGATGCTTCACTCCTATGATACATTAGCCACTGGACTATTATAGTCTAATATAGATATTAATGAAATGTAAGTGGAATGCTAGGAAAAGCAGTCTCCTTATTTCCCTGTGGTTTAATTCATCATTGAAAAATAGGTTTCTATTAAAGGATCTAAAAATCAAATGTCTTTTTCTTAGCATTCATGCTATAGTGGTGTGAGTGGTGGCTGCACCTTCCCCTCCTTACACCACTGCAGGCACCAGTTACATCTGAACATGGAGTGTTCAAATGTAACCTTTCTATTACTTTTCCAAAAGCAACTAGTAAAATCCTGTAAATTTTGTGGGCAAGTCAGATCACACAGTTTTCTGCATTTATCAACTGGCAAATACTTTTATTCCCTGGATACTGAAGGGCAAATGAGTTTGTTTTTTTTTCTATTCCTTGTTTTGAGATGAGACATTTTTCTTTTGAGCTTTACCCAATATATCAGGCAGGATGAATATGTAAACATTTCAAGAAGAATGTGAGTGTGAACAGGCAAGTTTTACCATATCACTATGTGCTAATTTTCCCCCCAAAATATTTTGACTAGAGGGCCCTCTCCAAGCCCTTTTTTATCTCTGCTTAGTCAGAAGTATCTTACAGAGGTTAAGGCTGAGTTTCAGGCTTATTTTTTTTTTGGAAAAAAAAATCTTCAAAGTTTTAATTAATAATTTTGGTTTACTGATTCCTGTCACAGTTAGAATGGAAGTGAAGCTTTTGTTGCTAAGCCTCATTTTTGAATGGGAAATAGCAAGAGTCTCAAGGACATGGTTATAATGCAGTTTACAGGTCTCAACTGGAATGTGAGAAGTTGCCTTGATCTGAGACTTCCTCTTGCTGATAGAAAAGGAAATACTGTTTGTGCTAATGAAAGGACTTTGGTAACTTGAATATGCTGTGATCTCTCCTAGAGAAATATTTTCTGTTTCATTTAAAGTCAAATTGTTTGGATTGGTGGAACAATTCTTCATCACTTTCAAGTGTTGGGTGTTCCTGGGATGCTTCCAGGGCTCCCCAGTGTGCAATGTACTGCTGATTTCAGGCGTTGCACTTTGCTGGCTGATGTTTAAATGGCTGCACTATTGCTCTGTGCCCTAATTTTTCTCCTTCTATAAAGAAAAAACCTGACTAATCCTTTCCTTTTTCTGATGACAGCTGTATGTTGAAAAGACTTTGAAACGTTTTGAAAAATTTCCCCATCTATGCTGCAGCTGCACCAAGTCTTGAAGTCACCATGTCACATCAGTGGGTAAAAGAAAATGTTGTGTTCACAGACTGTAGTGTGGATCACACATGGCACAAATCAAAGCTACGTTTTTGTCAATTCTGTGCCGTGAATTAGTACCCTGGCTAGGTTCTGAAATACGTGGGATGAATGCTCCTCTGGAGCTTGCCAAATCTATAGATGAAAAAGAAAATAAGCTACACAGACTCCAATTCCCACTACTATTTAGTTTATAGGCATTGGAATGACCTTCTAATCTGTGCAGTGATAATTGCCTGTTTTACATAATGTGCAAAGCTTTGCAGAGGAGTGTTTGTAGCGATGGAACATGTATTAAAAATCATTGTCTGGCAGCTAATAAGAATGTAAAGCCATTCTATAAATAGTGCAGATAAGCTCTAAAAGGAGGAATGAGCAAATATACTTAGGCAAATCAAAGGACAACTGTGCTGGGGCCCGGGCTGGGCATTTAACATAACATGAACTGTGTCCATGCTGGCAGGGAGTGTGGTGCTGGAGGCAGAGATGGAGAGAGGAAAGCTGGAGTTCAACATTCCTCTGTATTTTGGCAGTTTTTTCCAGGCTGGATCAAACCTTGCCCTTATCCTTTGGGTAGAACATAACTTGGAGGTAGGAGTGCATCTCCCAGATAGTTGAACCTGGAAGGAATCCAGGTTTGCATACTTCCAAGTCTCTTCCCAGCACAAAGTGGAGAACAGTAAATAGAGATGATCTGGAGCTTTGCTCCAAAGCACTTCCAATTTAGACTAAAATGCTATTTATAGAATTGTGTGGAGCATCAGTAGTCTTTTATCCCAGATTTATGATCTTGGCATTGGATAGAATAGCCTAATGAGGTTTTTCTTGGAAATAAGTGGAATTTCTGTTAGGCTTGATAGTTCAGTGGCAGAAAGGGGATCCTGCACTAAAGCCTTGAAGACTGACATTTATGACTTGGGTTTCTATATGCTCTGCATCTTGAGATTAAGTGCTAACTTAATGGCACAGCTTCTCTTTGGCCACTGTACTGGGCATACAGGGCAAAGTTTTGGTAGCTGGGGCTGCAGAGGTGGCCTCTGTGAGAAGAGGCCAGGGTTGGACACAGCTAGGCACAGCTTGTTCCAAAACAGGCCCATCCTTGGCCAAAGCTGAGCTCATCAGTGAAGCTGGTGACACCTCTTGAGATAAGATAATTAAGAAATGCTAAAAACCACAGTGCAGCAGTCGTGAGGGAGATAAAAATGTGTGGGAATCAATTCTCCAGACCCCAGGGTGAATGGAGGAGCAGGAGGAGGTGTTTAAGCACCAGAGCAGAGTCACTGGCAGCTCTGGAGAAGATCATGGTGAGGCAGCTGTACCCCTGGAGATCCATGGAGGGAGCAGAGATCCACCTGCAGCCCCTGGAGAGCCCATGCTGAAGCAGGCTCCTGGCAGAAGCTATGGCCCCAGAAGAGGAGCCCACTCCAGGAACAGGTTTTCTGGCTTGTGGGAAAGGCCCCTGCTGGAACAGTTTGTGAAGGACTGTGTCCCTTTGGAGGGACCCCATGCTGGAGCATGGGAACAGTGTCAGGAGTAAGGGGCAGCAAAACCCAAGTGTTAGAGGCTGACCTATACTATTTTTAATTCCCAATTCAATTAGTTTTCCCAAGCCAAGTAGGTTTTTCTCATGAGTGTAATTGGTGAGTGACCTCACTGTTTATCTTAATCCATGAGTTTTTTTCCTCTTTTCTTCTCCCCCAGTTGAGTAGGAGTGAGAGCAGGTCAGTGGGCACCTGGCAGCCAGCCAAGGGTCAACCCACTACAGCAATGCTGAGGATGTGCACAGGCTTAAGCTTTGCAGGCTCTGTTGTTCTGTGAGTTCTCCCCAGTCCAGTTTCCCTGAAGCTGCCAGTGATGGCAGCATGAGCAAATTCAGCAGCAAATTGGGCTTTTCTGCCATGGATTGCAGTGCACTCACATGATGCTGTTTACCAGCTCTGCCCAGAGCAGTAACTTCCAGCAGAGTGAGGGACAAAGAGCAATGATGTGGTCAACAAGCCCTGTAAATCCAGGACTGGATGTCTGAATGATGACCTCCTGCCATTTCCTTTAATGCTCTCTTAATGTATTTCTAAGTAAAATCTGTGTTAAAAAAAAAGTTAATACGCTTTGTAACATTTCCAGCTACTGGTGTGTAGTGATTGGTTTTGAAACAGTATTTACTGGTATGCCAGTGGACACTTTTGAGCAATTTTGGCTGGTAAGTGTTAGAAATTCTAAAGTCATTGCTACCATTAGGAAATGTCAACAAATTATCCCTTGCATCCTAGCTGTGATATAATTTCATGATATGAGGAGCTTGGAGAAGAGATAATCAAATTAGGGCTAATGAGAATGCACTTGAATGTGAGGGGGACAAAGGGGCACAACATTCATTTGATATATCAGAATCATTCCTGCTGCTGTTGAATTGCTGTTTAATGGTTTGGTTTAGGCGTTGTTTATTTGACTAAGCTGCCTTGGGGATTTCTGATTCCTTTTTAATTTAAAACAACTTTTCTGCAGTCTTTTTTATTTTTCCTCTCAAACCTATTTTTACCTTTTACATTTTATTTGTCATGCAGCTTTCATCAGTTGAGTTCATAGATTTGTTTCCAATTAAAAACTAAAAAAAAACAAAACAAAAAAAAACCCTAAGAGGTTCATATTTGGGAATAATGTATTTTAATACAGAGACATTACAAAATGTTTCCAACATGAAAACTGTTGCAACTCTTATATAATTTTAATTTTTTTTTCCTTCACAATTAAAAAAAGCCTGCAGATGGGCTTGTTTCCCAAGCATTCTTTTTCATTCTGAGCCAAATGTGAAATGTCCTTCAATTAAAATTTGGGCTAAATCCTACAGTCCTGTGTGAAAGGCTGTAAATATTTGGTATTCTGTTTATATGAGCTTAGAAGCTTGAACTTAAAATACTGATGGCTGAATGATGTATCAGGGAACTGTGTGATATTGGACTGGTAGTGACACACAGCAGTTTCACTGAGGAATGGTTACCTGTGAGGTGTAAGAATAAGAAATTGTCCTTCCTTGCCCTGAAGTGGCCACAGAGCAGCTGTATCTGGCAGTCACATCATTGCAGATAATTATAAATATGGCAGTTCCTTGTGCATGCTTGTATCCTTAAAACTTGGAGCTACCCAGAAGGTGACTATAAAGTCTTTTAAAAGAAGCTAATTTATACTTTAATTGTGTTTCTTTTGTGCTGGTAAGAAAACTGCTTTTCAAAGTTACTTATGGCCCTTCACAATAACTTGTGCCATAGCCTATTCTTCTCCTATTTCTTCTATTTCTTCTTCATCTTATTAAGAATGTGCAGTGGTTTTGCATCTGTATTTTGCCTCCATGAGTTTTACTTTAGGCTTTTGATTTTTATTTTTTTTTTCTTTCAGTATTGCTTGTGTAAGCAGAGAGATACCAAATAGTGCTGATGTAATATACAGGTGTGAAGGAGGAAAACAGGTGCAAAGTGGTGGGAAAACTGGTACTCAGATTTGATGGAATGTTGTAATCCCATACCCCTTTCTGGTGATGACCTCTGCATGCTTTAACTTGACAGCTAATTATCTTCTAGCAATTTGGTACCTCATCCTCTTGAAATGTCATTCCTTAGCTAAAACATCACACTTCCTTCCCCTGGTTTCTGTATCCTCTCTTCTTATTGTTTGCATTTGTGCTGTCACTAAATTCTCACTACTCTGCTTCTGCAGTCTCAGGAGGTGTTGGATTACCAGAAAACAATGACACAGGTCACTGCCTCACCATGGGCTGTGTGTCAGGGCAAAGGTTGCAGTGCTTGGGCTGTGCCTCCATCAACCCTGGAGCTCTGAGCAGCCTTCACCTGCATCCACAGCATCAGAACAGATTTGGATCTCTCAAACGGGAGAAGAGCCTCTCATTGCATTCCTGCCAAAGATCTTTTTATTTAGTAAACCCTGATTAGCTGAGTGTCAAATCCGTGTATTTGTCTTGTGCCTTTGCTTAAAATCCTGTCTGTTTATCTGAGAAAATGTAGCTTAGTCTTTGTTGGAGCTGGTGATTCAGTGAAACACCACCTGGGCTCAGTAGCACCTGAAGAATAATGGCTGTTTGTGATACTGTTTTAATTGAGACAGAACTTCCCCAGGGCGTGCAGCTGAGTCATTTTTCAGAGAAACCTGGCATCAATGTGTCTGAGGTGGCCTGACTGTTACCCTGGGATTAAGCAGCCTCTTGTACCCCAGGTACAAGGTACTCTCTGATGCTTTTGTTTTTCTACATTTATAGCACATGTTATCACAATAATGTGAACCACTTGTTCTGTTGTCAATGCTTAGGTGTGCTCTTCCAAAACAGTGGGTGGTGGCAAATAGAGTATGTCTGAGTAATTTTAGAGTGTTTAATAGTTACACCCCTGGATTTTTCTCTCCCAGGGAGTAAAGTAAGCTAGAGAAGGAGAAAGTGTAGAAATTCTTCTCAGTATTTAAGTAGAGTAAGGTTTATACTTGTGACTAATGCACCCTAAAAGCTGTTGTCTTTAGTGTGCATTATAGTAAAACAGATTTAAGTTGAAAATTATATTTCTTCTTTTCCCCCAGCCTTAAGGGAGACTGAGTTGTTTGTAAATTCTTTCAAGAACTTGCTGTCATAACAAGAAGCTTGTTGTCAAATTCAACGGTTTCAGGAAACTAACACAGGAGAAATATTTGGTAGTTTTCTTTCACTTTCAGACTTGTGTGACAGCAGATGACAACAGTACATCTGCTGAAGAGGGAAGAGTTGATGAGAGGCTGTTGGATTTTCATCCACTTTGAAGCCCTTGGAGTGATAGCTCCTTACCCTTCCAAAATGTTGTAATTGAAGGAACATTCATTCTATTCATCCTCTCTGTTTCCTGTCCTCTTGCTAGACCTTTCAGGAATATGTTTGCAGAGATGGTTTTGGTTTACTGAATTACAGCTCTTGGCTTCAAGAAGAGGCTTTGGCTTTGTTTTGTAGTAAAGTCAGAAATGCAAAGTTGTCATTTTAATGTGTACTAAAGAAATATCTGCAGTGATAAGAGGGAATCACAAGTCATAACCATATATTTTTCCCTTGCAAGTAATTTTGGGTTTAACTTCACTAATGAAAATTTCACTGATGAATTTGCTGAATTTCCATGTGAGGTCGATGGATTTCAGAATGAGTGTTGCCCCTCATGGAAAGGTTCCCTGCCTGACCACTGTGTCTACCTGTCCAAGTAAAAAAAGAAAGGATTTAAAGTCCATATAGGCTCACACAGAGTTTTGACCTCTAAGTTTGCTCTCTGCAGCTGGTTTTAGTTGGAGTTCAAAGCTGCTGTCTTGTGAAGGTTGGCTTGTTTGGTTCATGCCTGGGTAACCAGTCAGCCCTGTTGCTCCCGGTCTGTCTGCGCTGCACAAATGAGAACTTGAACCCTCCACAAAGTGCTGATGTCTTAATTGCATGTCTACAGGCACAGCAGACAGTGGGTGGATGTGTGTTTAAATCCCAGCTGGTGCTGTTCCTCCTTCTCTCTGCTGGAGAGAACAGCTCATGTCTGCCCTAGGGGAGGGTTCTGCACTGGCTCTGCTTTTCCCAGGGAACAGGATCCTGTCTGCCAGGTGCAGCTCCACAGGCTCAACCAAGTTGTGGCTCTTCCTGTGGATTTGATTCTGTGAGGGATATGAAATTCACAGAGGTTGTGAGGGAATGAAATAGGTTATATGGGCTGGACTGGAATCCATAAAAGGCTTTATTTATGTATTGTCCTAGAGCTAATGCTTATAACCTGGAATAGGGATTTCAAAAGTATTGCATCAGTGTTTGTATTAGATGAAGTGGGCTTTCTCAGTTTACTGAGTTTAAAACTGCTTTTTAAAATTTCAGGTAATTTTCTGCTGAGATATGAGAATCTGTGACAAATAGATGGGTGGTTTTCTTTTGTTTGGCTTGTTTCTTTAACAGAGTGTAGTGGTTTGAAATCAGATAATCATTAGTAGGTTCAGTGCATTATTGACTTCAGCATAAACAAATGGAATTTTTTCTTGATGCCTGTGTATAAGGCTTAGACTAGAACTAACATCATGTTTGTTTTACGGTAGGAACTTGTTAAAGTGTTCACAGAATGTGTTTGTAGTTCTTCATTTTGCATTGATACTGAAATAAAAGTACTGATTTTGAGAGAAGTAGCATTGAAAACTTGATGGTGGGTTTGTATTACTGAACTACCTCAGTGCTTATCTTCTTCTAAGCCAATAAAAGGGTTACTGATATGTCTGTTAATGCAGTGATTATCAAAGTTATTGTTTCTGTGCAACAGCAGTATAAATGAATAATGGTCATCTTACATCAACACTGGATATTTGTAAAATGTTTTCAGAAGATCCAAAGAATGAGCCAAATGGTGCCTCTTGCTGTGATCTCTTACTTGAAGGAGATTTAGAACCTCTTTGGAAAATTCTGTTCTGATTCTGTGCTGTCCTTTAAAATCAAAGATTCAAACAAAAGCCTCTTCATTTTTGTTTTGTGGGCTTTTTCTACTATGGCTTTGTGCCTGCCTCTCAGGGATGCTGACATCTCAGTGCTGTCTCTACTTAACTGGAGTCAAAGGTTAGGGAAAAGGACCAAGACCTTTCTTGGCACACTCTCCTAAGTTTTAGGGATAGATTGCATCTAAAATCTAATTTGGTGCTTCCTCTAGCCAAAAAAAAAAAAAAAAAAAAAAAAAAAAAAAAAAAAAAAGGTGATGGATATAATGTAGGCAGAAGGTTTTTCTTATTGGTACAGTGTTCTTTAGATACACAGCCAGAAAGTTTGTGATCTTTTTATCTTTTTTCTTCTGCCTTTCTCCCCCACTTTGGGTTGTTTTATCCAAACTCTGAAGTTGTTTTATATTGAGAAAGGTTTTAACTGATGCAAATTAGGTGGAGGCAAACAAAATCATACTGGTATTGCTGATTAGTAGTATGAATGCAACCTGATTGTGATTTGGTGGGTATGGCACTGGGATTTATTGTAGCTGCCCTGCTGGGTTTTCCCTCAGCCTGGGGCTGGGACCAGGCTCACAGGACAGCCTTGAAGGCCCTGATTCCTGTTTCACTTGGGAAGTGCCTTGGCTGTTTACATTGTTTTGTTTACCAGTCCTCAGTCAGTGAAACTGAAAACAACAGAACCTTCTTGTCTACCACTAACTTCCTTTTCTCATAGCAAAGATGAAGAAACTTCCCCCGTTTCTGCTGCCGTTTGACAAACTTGTTTACTTTCCATCTGTCTCTTACTCCTCCAGCCTTTCCTATAACTGCTTTACAAACAGAAAAAACGTGGATCTACTGCTGCCTGACACTTGAGATGATTTTAAATGTTCAGAGGGGATCTCAGCATTTCCCTCCCCTCTTTTAAATGTCATTTTAGTTTTTAATTAAATGAATGACAGATATTTTAAGTAACCAGTTATTCAGTTATTCATGTGTAGACATGACTGATAAAAGCAGGCAGGTATCACAGAGCTACCAAGAGAAGGTTTAGTGTCATATGAGCTTCTTGGTGCCATTCAGACTTTTTGGAGGATTCCCTTGGAGGATCCTATTTGTACTTAAGGTATTATTACTGCAGTTAAAATGTTTATCAGCTCAAAGATGAATAGCTCAGAGACAAGAGTAATTGAAGAAAGCTGTTCAGCTACGGTGAACTGAGTTGTAGTGTGTAACTCAGTTTGGGTTTCTTTTGTGAAATGCTTTCAGTATGTCAGGATGATAATTAAAGCTGAACAGAGAAGGGCCTTGCAGCTCCTCTCACTGTTCCTGTGGTTTTTGGTGGTTCCTTCAGTGGTAGATTGAGGGATTTCTGAGATCCACACTCTGTGGTATGGTTCACAAGTCTGTCTAGCAGCCTGTAGTAACTGCTGTAACTTGTCTAACTTGTTGCTGGAATAAAGCGAGAAATGGTTTTTCATCCTGCCACAACTTCCACAGTATTTTTTATTTTCCTGTTGTGTATTGGGGTGAAATTGAATTTAAAGCTTGGAAATGAACGCCAAGGTCTCCTCATGCCGAGGCTGTGCCCACACAGGCAGAGCAGTAGCTCAGCACCTGGCAGGCTCCAGTTCAGCTGTGAACAGAGGCTGCAGGGAGCTTTTCTCACACTTTGGGGCAAGGACTCATCCCTGTGCACTTGGTGTTGTCTCTCCCAGGAGAAGGCAGAAAAGTGAAAGGCTGGTAGTACATGTGCAGCTGGGGGGTAAAAGCTGGTGCTTTCAGGAGCTGCTCATCTGTTGCTTGTTTGTGAACTCCTCCTTTTCCATCTGACGTGGTGCCAGCGAGGTTTGGGCAGTGCCTGTTGAGCTGGGTGCCAGCCCCGCGGCTGTGGCTGCTGCTGCTGTGTCCCCATGCTGCTCTTCAAGTTCTGCTCCTGCCACCTTCAGTCAGAGCTGCTGTTTTTCTGTGCTGGCTTGGAGCTCTCCAGTCTTGTTAAGTGGCAGAATAGCATCTATTACAAAAACAAACCCTCCTTTTCTTCCTGTTGTAATCAGTTAAATCGGCTGTGTAATTAAATGATGAGCTGGACCGTGGGTATGGCAGTGGATTCAAAGCTCGTCTGTGTAGAAGAGCAAAGCTCTTTATTTGAGCCTGTATAAAATGATACCAATATAGATGAAATTTTGTAACTAGAGACCTGTTGTAGCTTCTCTAGCCCTATAGAAGAAATAAACCAGCTTACTCAAAAATTAGGGCAATTTCTCTTTTAAAAAACTTCATCTAGAGTCTGTATGAGTGTTGTCTTGGTGATGTTTTAAACTGGGAATAGGCTTCACATAATTAACACTGAATTTTAAAATATAATTATTGTTTGCTTCATTAATTTTGACTGATGACTAAAGGAGACTTAATTAGTGCAGTGTGGCAACTGACTACTTCAGTATAAGTCTGTTAACACGGGAAGCATAGCTCTTATGAAATGTTCTACGTTGTGTCAGAATTGAAAGTATTAGAACCATTTTACTCTTTAAATTGATACTGCAAATCTTAGTGTCATGAAAACATTCATATTCTACCACTAATTATGATGTTCAAAACAGGAAATCTGAAATTATGTCGGAAATAATGTCAGCATTTCAGAGAATTTTTTAATGTTCTTTTGATTTATGTTGCTGGGAAAGAAATGATTTTTATATGTCATCTTGATATATGGCATTGGCAAAGCGAAGGAGAAATTTATTGCAGAGAACTGCTATGTTCAGTCTTGCTGAAAGATGGTTTTGCTTGTGTGTTTAGTAGCCTGTCATGGTTTAAAGAAGTATGAGCAGCGTCAGTGTACAGAAGGGATATTTTAGTTCTCAAAAGCCTCTGGGAACTGCAGGCATAATGTACTTTTAAAGTACAAGGGATCAAAAAAAAGGGCAATTTTAGCAAAATTTGCTTATAAAATCATAACTAGTACCTGAAAAGCCACTGGTGTAAAAGGATGCCTGGACTTACATTAGGTTGAGAGTAAAATTCCTGAAATATTTCTGCTTTTTATCTGTCAGTACTGTTTCTGAGGTCAAGTGTCTGATCTTACCGTATAATGCAGCAGATGATTTGCAGCAGGTTTTATTAAGACATAATTGTAAAGGCTAGGGCTAGTGCTGGGAAAGGTCATGGATTTCAGGGAGAGTGTGGGAGTAATACTCATGAGCTCTAGGTGAAACAGATTATATGTTGCAGTGGGACCAGTTTCAGCCACAGTAGGAGTCCTAAGAAATGTAATCTTTTGGTGGAAGACCATAAAATGATTTGCACATAGTAGAAAACCTCAGTGTCTTTCCATGAAGGCTGTGTCCCTGTTGTTCCATGGCTGCTGGGTTATAGCATGTTCCTCACACAAGGCTGGCTGTGTCCCCTGGGACAGCAGGAGGCAGATGTGCTCCCATTGCCCCTGGAGCTGCTGACATGGCTGAGCTCAGCAGTGTTTGCATCTCCTGAAAGACAAACGTGCAGGTGAGTGACCACTTCTTTGTGGCCACAGTGCTGCTCTTTCATAGCACTGAGGAAAGAGAAAAATGGTAATGAAAAGGCCAGATACCAACTACACCCTTGGGAAGAGAAGAACAAAGGATGACTTAAGCTTGGACATGAGACATGAGCTAGTTGTGGCACAAGTCAGACCAGTCTTTACATACTGGCAAGCCCCAAATTATACTCAGCCTGAGTTTTTACATTTAAGTCTATTAAGAGCTGCCATAAATGTTTCAGGTTATGTTGACAGAGGTCTGGGCAGGAGGGTGGGTTGTGCATTGTCTTTGTCCTCTTCTTTCAACAAAGGAGCATTGTTGAAAATTGGGCTTACTCTTTTCAGTGTATCTTGTTGAAAATTGGCAATTATGGTTTCTTCTGGCTTTGCAACTGATCATGTTAACCTTCAGCAAATTAATTATCTTCTGGCTCACGACTGCACACAACACTTTGTAAAATGGAATTACAGGAGAACCCTGCCAGATCTTGTCACTCCACTTTGTAACCCTTGTGGGAACTTTCATAAGGCTCAGTGGTGAGGTGATGACATGAGCATTACAACTGCAGCTTCCAGCTGGTTAGGTGTAGGCATTGCTGATGGAGTGATCTCATTTTAAGGTGTAATTATTTACATGAAACACACAGAAAAACAAATTGAAAATTAGGACTAATTAAATGACCAAGTTGTATTTTATTAGAGTATGTTCTTTTTCTGTTTGATTTCTGTTTTATTCAGAGTTTTGTGCTTTCATTGCTCCATTAACTAAAAGCATTAGTAAGGCTGTTATTAAAAATAAACTGATAGGCAGATTGCAGTAACTGATTAATATTGGTGGAGTTTCTGTAAGCCCTTTAGTCCATTGTTGCTTAAAAGCAAGATAGAGTATTTGATTTAAATTCTATGCAATACTTAGACTCCTAAATTCTTATTTCATGTTTTGAAACAGGCTTCCCTCTGTGGAATATCGCTTAACAGGGCTGCCTTGATTTCCCTGCTCTTGCTTTGAGTCCTTTGGGATAACTTAAAAATTGATTTGAGAGGGTTTTTAGTAGCAGTTAATTTTACTAATTTCCAAAGTGACCATTTTCCATTGGTGAATGTGCAATGTCTCATAGGGATGTTGCAAAACTGCAGGAGTTCTACCACAGTGAAACTTGATTTTCCATTCAGATGAGAGTTCAGTCATGTTTCTTCAGGGAAGCTAAATCTTTACTTTCATATTTTTCACTCATTACTCCTCATGCTGTAAAACTACAATTGCATCTACCCTGCTGATTATTAAGAGGGGGAGGGTGCATGTGTTTTGCTATTCCAATGGCCTATTTTTTAGTGCAGAGCATAATGCAATATATTGATTTTACAAAGTTTTATCTTCTAGCTTTTTTCGTTGGTATAGAGAGAAATTACAGTTGAGCCAAAATCTTACCTTTTCTTTGTGTAAATCTACTTGAAAAACACCCACAAAATCAGAAATGCTAAACTTTAGAGACATAAAAGAAGTGTCAGTATAGACAGTTCTAGTATAGCTATAGTATATATATATGTATGTGTGAGTAATATGGCTTGTTGCTGGCTGAGATTAGTGTCTGGTAGAAGAGCAGCAGTGATGTTAAAAAGCAAATTGTTTTCAAGTGGTGAAGGGGTGAGAGAGTTAACCTGGCATAAGTGCTTGTGTTCATTGCCTGTGAGTTGTTTTCATCCTCACAGATAAGGAAACAGAAAGTAGCTGGTTTTACAAAATCAGTTCAGTAGTTCTGTTATGAGCAAAGTGCAAGATTATTTCTGTGTAGCAGGAGGATTGCTGTTGTGTGTGTCAGCAGTAAGAAAATGCTGCTTTTCAGGGAAATGTGCCTGGTAGTGGACATGGCACTGGCTTAGTGTAAACTCATACTGATTGCAGAGACTAAACTATTGACACCTGGGCTTGGGTGGGATCCACGAGCAGTAATCAGTGGTAAGGACAAAGGAGCTGCTGCTCATTTCCAGGCCCAGTGCTCTGCCAGACGATATGGGGAGGAAGGTTAAAACAATTGAAGGAACTGTTCTTTTTTCAGTCTCTGGGGAAAAAAAGAATAGTCTAACACACTTGATCAGATCTGCTGTTCCTGGCATTTTAACACTTCTCTGAGTGCAAGAAAACCACAAAAGGGTTGAGGCTGGAAGAGCCCTCTGAAAGTCATGTGGTCCAACCCTGTGCTCAAGCAGGGCTGTGCAGATCTGGTTGTCCAGGACCACGTCCAGACAACTTATGAGCATCTCTAAGATGGAGAGAGATTCCAGCCTCCCTGGGTAACCTGTGCCAGAGCCACTGATTGTCTTTCAGCTGGTTTTTCACCAAGTGTCTGGTAGTGTGTGTGCCCTGACTTGCTTAGGCTGGGGTATGGAATTGGCTGGTTCCTGGCTGCAGGCATTACATAGCAGCAGAATGGATGTGTAAGAAAGCATTAGGGGGCTAAAGTCTGTGCAGAAGAATGGTTTTGTGTGTTTGTCCTGGAATATTTGGTGTGGAGATCTGTTTTTCAGGTTTTACTCCTGAATTTTTGTACTTTTGTTAACAACAATGTTGTTGCCAACTCCAGATGTCCTAGGTGTTTCAAGTCCCCAAGATACCTTGAATGGTAAAGGAATTTTGATCAGAAAACATGTAAAATGCCCATCCTCTAAGTAGGGAATGCAAGTTACAGAGGTCTAAACTGTATTTTTAGAGTTACCTAATTGTGTGGTTTCTTAGGTAATAAGCCAGAAAGGGGGCACTTCAAGCCCCATTTCAAGTAAGTACTTTCAGTAAATGCTTTTCCTACAACACTTGCAAAACACCAGTAAGAATTCTTGCCCGAGAGTATAACAGTGATGTGTTACAGGAGCCCTGGCCTCTGAGGCTGTTTGTTCAAATCCTTTTGTTTATTATGAGCTGGAATGCAGGGCTGTGGGCTGGGCTGGAGAACACCAGCGTGGTGCCTTCGTGACACTTGGCATTAACAAATGGCATCTTTGTTCCAGCCTCTGCAGCTCCTGGAGCTCTAGAGGGGCTGTGTCTGGAAAAAGGAGCACGTGTCAAGTGGCTCAGTTGTGTGGAGCAAATGCAGCAAGTCAGAGGAGAGCTTTTCCCCTGGTCATTTTTGATAAACACTGATTTAGAATATGGTCTAGAAGCAAACAGATTTACTTCATGAAGACTAAAACAGAGCTCTGCAAGGACTGGGAAGAAAATGACAGTCTAAAGACTGGTAAAGTGTTGTGTAAAATTTTATGTCCTGGTCTTTAACTGTTTATATTATGCTATTTTAATTGTCATTTCAAATTAGTGATAACTGAGTTCTAAATACGTAGTAATATTTAAGGGATATAATTATATTTAATGGTGGAAGAAAAGTAGCTCAGTTAACTTCTGGAAATATGTATTTCAGAGAAAGTGTTGCTATGCAAAGGGATTGTTTTTCTAACTAACTAGTTCATTTTATGTTAAAAGTTCTTCTCTGTGTTAGAAGTTCTCTCTGCATGAAGAGAAAGCATAATAAATTATGCTTAATCCTTTTTATTCAGGGCATATTTAGTATTGATGTGCAGGTATTTACCAAGATTCTTCCTTTTGAACATCGTGTACCCACAACAAAATACTAGTAAGTGTACGTCATGGCTTTTATTTCTTTGTTTATGGGAATGAACTGGAAGGAAAATAAACAGCCTGAGTATTTGAGGGACTTTCTGCTATGAGCAGAGACCTTGTTTATTGCTCTGATATGTGCTTTGAATGTGTAGATGTGTAGCAGCTGGTGGTAGTGCCTGCAGACAGGAATTTGTGCCAGTGCAGCTCTTTGAGCAGTGGGATGTGTAATGTGCAAACAAGCAAGAATTTTAGTAAAGTAATGGGAAACAAATTAACATTTCCAATTCTTTTGAGGTTTTCAGAGTGCTCTGCAGTTGGAGAGACAATGATGGTGGGTTAAAGGACAAAAAAGGAAGAAATTGCTTTTCAGAATTTGGGATAAGGTTACAGGATGCTCTTAGTATATTGAGCCTCACCCCCATGGAGAGAGGCGTTGCTTCTGAGGGTGCTGGCCCACAGTGGGTGAGCCTGAGCCAGGCTGTGCCCAGGTGGCTGTCAAGGCCAGTGGCATCCTGGCCTGTGCCAGCAATGGTGTGGCCAGCAGGACCAGGGCTGTGATTGTCCCCCTGTACTCAGCACTGATGAGGCCACACCTCAGATCCTGGGATCAGTTTTGTTCCCTTGTGACAAGCAGGACATTGAGGTGCTGGAGCATGTCCAGAGAAGGGAGTGGAGCTGTGATAGGGTCTGGAGCACAGGTCTATGAACAGTGACTGAGGGAGCTGGGGGGTGTTGATCCTGGAGAAAAGGGGGTTCAAAGGGGAAACTTAGTGCTCTCCACAACTCCCTGACAGGGGGGTGTAGCCAGGTGAGGGCTGGGCTCTTCTCACAGGTAACAAACAACAGAATGAGAGGAAACGGCTTCAAGTTGCATTGGGGTGGTTTAGATTGGATATTAAGAAAAATTTTGTTCCCAGAAGGGTTGTCAAGCCCTGGAAATCGGCTGCCTGGGGAAGTGGTGGAGTCACCATCCCTTGAAGCATTTAAAATCGCTTGGGGGCATTGTTATGACCAGGCAGTGATGGCTTGATGGTTGTACTCAATGATCTTTAAAGTATTTTCCAGCCTAAACAAATCTGTGATTCTTCTTAAATTTATGGCACATCTCTAAGAGGCCGTTCATTATACTGCTGCTGATGTATGAGCACTGGGATCTATCTTGTAGCTACTGCTCCTCAGTGTAAGGAGCTCACTGAGGCTCTTGTGCCACTCATTTCATACCCTCATGAGGGAGCTCTCCAGGGGTGTTACCTTTGACAGGTGAGGTACAGCCTAGTCATTTTTTCGGCTGTTTCAGAGAGAACAGCACTAGTGAGTTTGAGTAACCCCAAAGACCATTCCTGTAAGTTGTATGACTGCTTCTGAGGGACTAGAGATGTGTGCTCAGTGGATTGCACATGGAGATCATTTTTAAAAATGCTGTGCCTTACTGCTTTGTAGATGAACAGGATTAGAAATCATGCAGCATTAGACAAACGACTCAAAATACAGATATTTAGTAAACCTTGTAGAGCAGCAGCTTTTCTTTTTGTGGGAAAGACCAGTGTTTGTCTCCTGGCCCTTCCTCCCTCAGCAGCAGCTGAGTTCTGCCAGGCTGTGATGAAAGCCAGGTGTAACCATGGGCTCTGTGTCAGTGACCCCAGCCAGGAGCAGCTGAGCCGCTGCCAGGCTGCCACGGGCACTTCAGCTCCTTGCCTGCAGGAAACATGAGGGATAGTGCTGCCAGTTGTACCCTCCTTTATTCTGGAAAACTGAGTTACTGCAGGGACTGCAAGAGGAATCCTCAGTGTTTAGCTCAGTGGTTTAAATGAATACAATATTACATTATTGTAATTTTTTCCCCCTACCTTCTCCCTACCCCCACCTTAAAATACATGTTTAGGTAGATTATAGGTGGTCCTTGGGTCGAGATTGTCTGGGGTCTGTAGGTGACAATGTCTACAGCTGCTCTTTCTCCATGTGGAACAGAAGGGAGAAGATGGCATGAAAGCAAGAGTAAGGCAGGATTTTTTTTTTTAGTGTCATCAGATCATCAAACCATAGCTCTGTTTCTTGCAAAAATCTCTATCCTTGAGAATCATTTTAGTAAAATTCAGAATATAATTTTTACATCAATTTGTAGGCCACAACCTTATTTTTTCTTTACTAGTGTTTATTTGAATCTGCTGTTTTGCTGTTAAATGTCACTTATGGCAGTCTCTTCCAGGTAGTTTAGCATTCATTAATAGAGCATAGTGTTTTTAGTTTGCATTATGTCTGATACTCCTGAGGAGATTCAGGACTCTTGGAAATTTTCAGTGAGGACAACCATGGGAATAATCTCCCCAGGGCAGTGGTGGATTCCCCAAGACTGAACACTTCTGAGATTCAGCTGAATAAGGTGCTGCACTTGTCTAGACTGTGCTTTTGCCAAGAAAGCTTGGACTAGATGGTGCTTGAGGTCCCTTCCAACCTGTCATTCTGTGACTGTCATTCTGTGGCTGATGCTGGGCAGGATTTTAGCCATGCTGCTTGTACCTTGTAAGCATGACTGATTTTGGGGGGACTTGAAAGTTTATTATGCCATCGTTGACAGAATTTATCCTCAGGTCATTGCTAATATATTTCCCCATTTTTTAGTTCAAATCAGTTCTCTGTATTACTTTATTGACTATATATTAATCTCAACCTCATTTGAGATGGCATTGTTTCCTCTATCATCTGTAATGCTAAATTTTAATTAGTAAATTTAATCATACTTGTGTCATCTTTAACTGCTTTCACTGAGATAACACTGAATAAAACTGATAAGACTTTAGAATACCAGTTATTTGTCTTCAGTTTCACAGTAATGTATTTTTGTGCCCAAAGAATTTTTCCTGTTCCCATATTTAGCTTGTACTTTATTAGGAATTAATGTGTAATTTCTAAGTTGGAGATATTTAAATATTTCCTCTTATAAGAAAAATCATGTTGAATGCTTATTTCCCAAAATAAAACCTCTTGCTCCCATCTCAAGCTGTTTTCTGCGTTTTTAGTATCGATGGATTAATGAAACATTGAACTATCTCAGTGCAGCTGGAAGGTTAAGATGATGCTGGCAGAAAGCAAAGAGGATTACTTTAAAGGCAATGAATATGATAATTTACACACAAAATGTAATTGAATTGTCATGAGACACAGAACATGCCAAACTTTGATTCACACATTGCTTATGCAGAGGAAGGGATGGTAAGCCATGGCTATGTTTTCAGCATAAATCAGGAACTTGCTTTCTGGTGCAAATACAGTTTGGCATTCTTTTAAGCAAAGCTTTAAACTTTTTTGAGCCTACATTGTTATTCTGTCTGTGATATTGAAGATCTATACATGTCCTTTTGAGCACATTTTAAAATAAAAATAGAAACCCTTTTTAGTTCTGTTTAAAAATGTATCAACTACATATTATGTGAATGTACTGGCTACTATGTATTACAATATTGTCTGCTGATATTAAACCACACTTTCACTCTTTCTCAAATTAAATCTAATCTCTTCTGCTTGGAAATTAGTGATAGGACTTTTTGCCCATTTCTTGAAGCTCAGCAGCAGGTGTATTTTAAACAAGGGAGCTTTTCCCTAACAGCTGCCTCTGTTGGAGAAGTGGAAATTAGAGCCAATGAGTACTTGAAGTTGCTGAAGGAATGTCAGGTTTCTAAGAAAGTTAAAAGTTTACTTTTTAAAAACCCATGATTGGTCTTCTGTAAAGACTTCCTGTAAGCACAGATCTGTCTGACAGAAGGAAACACAATTTTGATTGCAATTCCTTAATCTTCTCAGTTTGAAAGTAAAACCAGGGTTCATCCACTGCTTTATGTCAGGGTTGATGTGGTAGCTTTAGTGGATGTTCAGTTCAGCAGACACACTTTGACAACTGGCAAAGATTAGGAGCCAGATTGCTGTAACTGTGCTGGGGGAGTGGATGGTGCTGGCGTGCCCTGGCAGTGCAGTGAGGTTGTGTCTGTGCCCTTGGGTGTGCCCAGGCTGGGGCAGGCTCTGGAGGCTGTGGGAGCTGTGCCTTGCTCAGAGCTCACGTGGGCAGCCAGGGTAACAGAGCCCTGCCATGGCTGTAAAGCTGAGTCAGAGAAAAGCAAACCTGAGACCCACCTGCTTTGTGTCTGCAGTCCTCTTTTGGTTTAGGAATAAAGGTGGATCCAGCACCTGAAAGCACAGGAGGAGCAGTGCCCTGCTTGGACACACCAAAGTCTGAGCAATAGGAAATGATTCTACTCACCCCTTGTCTTAGAGGGGGGAAATGATTTGTCAGTGTTGCAGCTTAGAGATGTGAAACTTCCAAATATAGCAGATTGAATTATTTGAGGTTTTTTTTCTCCCTCAGCTGTGTAAATCAATACTTGTGTGCTGGTTCTGCTGCACACTGGAAAAAATGACAGAACTCTATGTATTCTTAATAAATGGGAGTAATATGATTGGCAAATGATGGTGGCAGAGCAGGCCAGGTGAGGCTGTAACCAAGTGTGACTTCTGGGGATCAGAAAGTGTAACCAAGTGTGACTTCTGGGTGCTTGTGTCTGTGGTGGGTCATCCTGAGGTTCTCTTAGTGTTCCCCTGGAGAAAGGTGGAGCAAAAATGTGCAGGGGCCATGTTAAATCTCTAACAGATGGCTTAGAAAGGCCACCTTGGCACAACTTCTTGTCTAAATGTTGAGAAATATGTAGGTAACCTTTATTAAAGAAACATCAGGTTTGAACAAATGTGTTAATGTCATATGATAGAAAACTGTAATATCTGATCTGTTTTTCTATTTCATGGCCCAGATGGTTGGTATGTACAATTCCTGTAGTTCATTATGTTGCCATGAACTAGATAGTGAAAAAAGCCCACATGCTTGGAGTTATTTTTATATCAGTGTTAAATTGAAATATATTTTAAACCTTTTTCCGGCCTTGCTTTATCTGAAGTTCATTGCTTTTTAATAATCAAAAGAATTCAACTCTTGAATCTTTCACATACTTATTAATTAAAGCTGATCTACCTCACTTGTTTGATATAATTATATTTGGGATATTGAAGTATGTTCTGTTGTTTGATGTTCAAAACAGCAACTTTTCCTTTCTTGGTGTTCTCTGTTCCTGTCCATGTCTAGAGATGGTTTCTGCTCAGGGAACAGGACTGAGCAAAACTTGAACTCCACTCATACAATAAATGCTGCATCTGCAGTATTCTCCTGTCCAATGCTTACTCACTGTTTTTTTAAATTATTTTTTGCCTGTTAACCTTCCTGTTGTCATATCCTTGCACTTATTCCAGCTCTGGGTTGCCCAAGCTGCACTTCTGACACTGTAATGACATCCTTCCCTGTTTTCTGAGAAATAAGTTTTAGATAATTTCTAAGAAGCCCTGCAGTATTTCTTCAGTATTCCAATATCCCTACAAATCCTGTAAATACTTCACAATTTTGTTTTCAGCCAGTAATGAATATTTCAGCTTTCTTTGACTAATAGAATGTTTGTGGAATTGCCAATTAGCAGCCTTTAGTACTTTCTTCAGTCTTTCAGTTACTGAGTTGTGCAGAATTTTTTTTTTAGTGTATTTAATACCTACACTGGTGGAAAATGAGAAATATTCTAAACTCAGCAATTAAGGTACTGTGCAGTAACTATATTTTGCTTTGAGCAGTACTCAGGACATACACCAAGGTCATATTTTGCTTTGACACAATACTTCTGACATTTCTCCACTGAAGTAGTCTCCTTGAAGTTGATTTTCCAAGTATTTGGCTGCAGTTCTTTTTTCACAAGGGAGAAAATCTGAACAGCATTATTTTAATTCTTCTACAGGTGCAGATGCTGAGCAGGATGCTGCTGTCAAACTTGCCCAGGAACGAGCAGAGATAGTTGCCAAGTATGACAGAGTAAGTGAACTTCTTAGTAATTTAAAATACAGTTTATAATGAATCTTAGTAATATGTCTGTTTAAAAACTGAATCATGATTCCAGCTAGCTGTTGTTTAAAATTCTCTGTTGAGTACTAATCTGATGTTTAATGACACACTGTCCTTGGGTGAATTAAACTCTCCCTCCACGGGGGGATATTCTGGATAATGACTCAATCAACTCATTTTTCAGGTGCATAGCAAGTTACTTTGGGACTACTTCAGGGAGTGTATTAGTAGTTGTGAAAGTGGGGTGTTTGAGCATGCTCAGTGTATCTATGAGATCAGTACTCTGATTTTACTTTTTATTTATTTAATCTTTGGTTATGGTAGTACAGACACTTAAATCATAGAAAAAGTAAAAGATCAGCCAGCTGTATTGTTTCTGATATTGTTGTGGGGAACTAAAGAAATACCCTGGTCATGCCTTGTTTATTCTTGGACCCCTTGTCAGGAAAAGCCTGGCACAGAGCATGCCTAGAATGCTTATGTGGTAGTCAGGTATTTTTGTAACACTTAAGGACTTTTTAAGAGTCATTGGACTACAGACCAATGCCTTGTTTGCAGAGTTCATGAAATATTGTATATCCCACACTTACTGGTGGTTTGCACAGTGTGCAGTAAATGAGTGGCTCACCTTGAAATAAGGAAAAACCTGTCTGTGTGTGGCAGGCTGACACCAGGTGCTCCTCAAAGCTGCTGTCACTGCAATTCTCAGCTGGGCAGGGGAGAAAAAATACAAAACAACGTTGGGATAAAGGCAGGGAGAGATCCTTCACCAGTGACTGTCATGGGCAAAGCAGACCTGAGTTGAGGAAATCTGTTTAATTTATTACCAATCAAATCAGAGTAGGACAATAAGAAAATAAACCCTGGTTCTAAAACATTTTCTCCCTAACCCTCCCTTCTTCCTGGTCTTAGCTTTGCTCCCAACCTCCTCCACTTGAGCAGCACAGAAAGATGGGGAGTGGGGACTGTGGTCAGTTCATCCCACATTGTTTCTGTCACTCCTTCCTGCTTGGGGGTTTGATTGCTAAAACTCTTCCCTTTTTCCAGTGTGGGGTCCCTCCCACAGGCTGAAATTCTCCATGAACTTTTTCAGTGTGGGTCCTTCCCATGAGCTGCAGTTTTTCATGAGCTGCTCCAGCATGGGTCCCTTCATCAGGGTCACAAGTCCTGCCCCCAAACCTGCTCCAGCATGGCCTGGAGCTGGCTGGCTTGGTCTCTGTTGGATGTGAGAGGTGCTTCCAGCAGCTTCTCAGAGAAACCACCCCTGGAGCCCCCTGCTACTAAACCAGGCCACACAAACCCAATGCACTTTGTGTTCTGAGTGGTGGCCTGATTTCAGAGCCAGTAACCTGGGCATAGCCCATACCAGAGGCAGGGAGAGCTGAAGTGTAGTTAAACTTCTGCAGGCCTTTTGCAGGGCTGGCAATTGGAGAGGAAGAATGGGACATGTATGAATGAATGCATAATTGAGGGAAAGCTCAGAGCTGCATTGTTTGACAGCTGCTGCAAGTCAGCATGGATGTTAACTCTGGGGTGTCTGCAGGATGTGCTCTTGCAGGTGATTGTGCAGGAAAGATGGATTTGGGAAGTGAAATGAGTAGAGGTCACTTTGGGGACCTTGATGGATAATTGTGGAGTTTAACAACAGGTGTGGGATTACTGTGACTCTGGTTGAAATGTATTTTGTGTGTAGCAGTGACCAAAAGAGTTTTCCTGTGGTGAAAATGCTGTTTGTAAGGGCTGGGATAGGTGTTCTGCTCTCCTTTTTCTTGGCTGGTTAGTTGAGGACTGGTGTTCTCCTCCTCTAACCTCCTGCCACCATGTCCCAAAGTATCCCAAAGGTTATGCTTTCAGTGGTTGAATGCTCTCTTATTTGTCTTTATTTATTGTGTCATAGAATATAATTTGACTTTTTTATTTTTTCCTTTTCCCTTAGGGACGTGAGGGTGCTCAGATTGAACCGTGGGAAGATGCTGACTACCATCTTTACAAAGTCACAGATAGATTTGGGTTTCTACAGTAAGTAGCAAGCTTGTAAAGAAAATAAGATTAAAAGTTTGCTACTATTAATATTCAGGCTCTTTATTGTATTACCTATTTGGTGAAAGTATTATTATGCCTTTAATAGATATTTTGGAAACTGCTGTGTAAGTGCTACTGCTGGCTAATCTTTCACTGTGCTTTTCAATTCAGTTTCTATCTGGGTTTTTATTTCTGTAATTTGATCTTGCACAGGGAGCAAAATGTTTTAAAATATTTTATTGGGGAATGAAAATTGATAGTCTATAAAAACATTTCAAGCTGAATTGCAGATAAATTTTGGTTGTGAATAACTTAGTTGGATGTAAACAAACTTTGAAGTTCTTGAAAGGATTTATAAAAAATTTGTTAAAATGTTTAGTTTTAAAAAGATCCCAACGCATTACTCAGTGGTTGTATACAAGTAACAGAGTGTCTCAGTTGGTCCAAGATCAGTACCTTTTGGCTTCATATATTATTATTATTATTAT
>WEIU01015789.1:174775-250231 GCA_013389925.1 Aegithalos caudatus
AAAAAAAAAAAAAAAAAAACAAAAAACAAAACAAAACAACAAAAACAAACAAAACAAAACAAAACAAGTGGTTTTTGGAATTTGGGGCAGGTACAGCTCAAGTCCAAAATTTACTACTCCTCATTGGGAAATAAAGATTCTGACTTAAGTAATCTGACTAATATATTGTGGCAAGTGTTTAAAGTGTTAAGACCTGAATAGTTATGAAGGAGAAATAACAGAAGAAACTGCAAGTTATTTACTGCAACTTTCCCAAAACTTCCTTCTTTCCATTGTTTGCTGATGAATGCTATCAACAGAATTGTTCTGGTAATTTTTTGTGATGAGCTGTGAAAATCATAGCAGACATGACATCATTCAAAAAATTCAAAAGTGCTTTTATTTCTTCAGCCTGCACCCTGTGAGTTCTTTTCAGACCTTGTTATTATGAAGGTTTGTGTTAACTTATATTAATAATGGTTATAGCAATAACCTAGATTGTGCCAATTTGTGGTCTGACTTGGGTGATTCACTTTAACCATGTTTTTTCCTTTTGCCTACTTGCTCAGTAAAGGGAAACTGGGGATATAAATTTACAGTGGCAGATGCTGTTATGGTGATATATATTCCAGGATCAGCATAGTGAGATTGGGCAGATTGGAAGTTTATATTGCAGAGTTGTTCATGTGGGTTTTTATCCCCTAAAGAGTGGCACAACAGAAGTACTAGTGGGAGAAAATACAGATGTGGTCTGCCCCTTACCCCATTGGTGAGGCTCTCTCCAGAATTTGGGTTACATTCCAGTAGCTCTGTGCTGATTCTGATGGAATTACACCAATTCACAGCAGCTGAGACTGTGACTCATACCCTCAGTCTTTGTCCCACGAGCCTGTTAAAGCAGTGAAGGTGCTTTGAGAATAGTTTGCTAATGATGGAGATTATCACATTGCCAGAGGCGCTTTTCAAATAGCAGAACTCATTCTTTCTTTTGCTGTGATGAGACCTACCTGCTCTTCTCCATCAGACTTCACTCTTAAAAAAACATAGTGCATTTTTATCAGCTCCAATGCATTCCTACAGCATGCTCCAAAAATGAGTTAGGGGAGCAAAGAAATGGCAAGCTCAGTCAAGGATTGAGATACTCCATTAAAAGTCTCCAAATGAAACTATTGATTTTTTTTTTCCCTCCAGTATTATTATTTTACTCTGAACTTTTTATTTGGGAGCAATGGGATGAGCAACCAGTTATCCCCTCTTGGATTCTATTTCTTGGTAATTTTTATGTAGCCTTGTTGGAAAATAGCCCTTGCCTCTGAAGCATTCATTGTGCATTCCTGAGTATTTTCTCCCATGTGCCTGTTGAACCACGTGTCCAAGAGCAATAACTCCTGTGCAGCCCTCCCTGCTGATTTGGGTGGGTACATCAGTGAGGTCTCTCCAGATAAGAGCTGTAAGGACAGGTCTCTGAGGGTTCTTGGCAACAAAAGAAGTTATGCTGAGATTTTGGGTAATAGCAGTTAAAGAAAGAAGCATGGTTGATGTAATTTGGTAATAATCAATGTAGCATTCAAAAAAAATAAGGATTTTAATAATTTAATTTCAAAATTTTAGTAGGAGAGTCATAGAATCAGAGTTGGAAGAAAGTTAAGATCACCAAGACCAGCAGTAAACCCTGCACCATCACTATAACCACGAAACCACATCACCCAGTGCCAGATCCAGAAGCCACTTAAGCACCTCCAGGGATGGTGATTCCACCACTTCCATGGGCAAACAGTTCCAGTGCCACCCTAAGAGTGAAACATTTTTTCTAATATCTAATCTAATCTCCTCTGCCTGAGTTTAAGGCCATTTCCTTTCAAGGCCATTAAATCTGCACAACTTTAAGCAAAGAGCTTCAGGGCTACTAGAAAAGTTGCAAAGTTACTGTTCACAGTGACATGGAGCCATGATTCTTAATTTTCTAGGCACAGTAAATACTGCCAAACATGTTAAGTGATGTGGTGATGTGCTGAAATAACAATGCAATGTTTATTCTTAACAGTTAAATTATAAATGTCAATCTCACTGCATTTTCTTTATGCTGGTCATTCAGCAGGGACTTGTTGTCATTTTCCTCTTCTCAGCTTTGTGAGACAGGGTCAGAGCCTCTTGTCGGGAGAGTGGCTCAACTCTTCCCTCTCTTGGGAAGAAATGTGCCAGGTTCAGCCTCTTTCAGCTGCCAAAGTCAAATCTTTATTTAAAAAAAAGTTCAGATTTCTGTTAGAGAAATGTGTTTCTCTTTTCTTTGTCCTGAATATACAAATATGCCTTATTTTGACTTTTTTTTATGAGGCATTCTAAAGGTTTACCATGGGAACTCCACTGAATCCTCTCCACTGGAATCTTGTATTATGTGCCATGGATTCTGCCTTCTAATATGTGATACACTTACCTTGTCTGATTTTGCTGCAGAATATTCATTGCTAATTGTATTGAGGAACTGCTGTTAAAAAAAAAACAAAAAAAAACCCAAAAAACCAAAAAGAACCAAACAAAAAAAAAAACAAGCACAACCACAAATTTCAGCTCTATTTAACATTCTTTCCTTTTGCCCTAATGTACTCTGAGGATGTTATCTTTGTTTAAGGAGAGGAGTGGTAGTTTTTTTGGGTTAGTTATTGAAATTCAAAATGCTTTTTTTTAGGTCCATCTTACTAGCATTAGACAAGTCCTTTCTTTTATTTATTTTTTTTTTCTCTTTGCTTGCTTCCACGGGAAACTACTTTAAAAATAATATTTTGATTGCAATTCTATGTGACAAAACCTGTTTTGAAAACACAGCAAACACATGATTTATCAGTTATGGAGTTCCTGATAAGTTGAAATGAATCCTTGTTTACTATGCAGTTATGAAGTGAAGAGGCTGCTTCAGAGACCAGGGTAAATAGATAATTTTATTTAAACATTCCTGACAGTGGAAGAGTACATTGGACCTGGTGTAAAACTTAGTCCTGTCCATTCTGAGTGAGTTTATCCATGACAGACAGTGGACACTGTTCTGTGAATTTGTCTGCACTCTTGGTGCTGGTTGTGATGTGAGTCTTCTCTTTGCATTCATGCATTTGAACCTGTGTCCAAAAGCATGAGCTGTCCGTGGCAATTTGCAGTGTTTGCTTCCTTGAAGTGAGGTCCTATTTTGCAAGAGCATGTGGTCAGAAGTGTTGCTTTAGAGGGTGTTTTGGTTACTACAGGGAACTCTTCTCTGCCTTTGTTGTTCACTTTTTCTCACACTTGCTATTTTAACAAGTATTCTTTGTCAGCCTCGTGGGGAAGAGTGATTGTTTATTCAAAGCTGTTTCGTGAAAATTGTCTAAACCAGGATGTAGCAAAGGGAGAGGAACCAGACCTTCTCTCTGGTGCTCACCTGTGAGCTTTACAACTGCATGTATTTGCACATCGCTTGTGTATTCAGTGGTAGGACTTCACCAGGAGGAGGAGGAAGTGCCTAGAAACAACGTGTTAAGAAGTTACCAATGAATTTTTCTGTGACTTGGACTGTGCATTTCATTTCTTTTGCAGCAGTATGTTCTTCTCTTTAATTTTTTGTCTTCCCTTTCCCCTTGTGTGTTATCATGGTGATCTAGTGTGTGGTTCTTCTCTAACTTTCCTTTCGTGCATGTTCTTGCTCTGGAAGGAAGAAATGTTCTGTTGTTATTTGCTGTAATTCAAAATGGTACAGTTGGTTTTTTTTTTTCTTCCTAAATCTGTGTTACCTGTTACTATGTCACAGTGTTACCCCTTTCTTTGGCTTAGCTTTATTCTAAGCTTAGTCTTAGGACTAGAGTTGAAATTTCAATTTTAAATCCATTCTTTCAGCTGAGTTAGTCCAGGCTGTCACTTCAGCAATTCCCTGCAGATACAGAAGGAAATGAAGTGAATGCAGTCCTGCAGATTTGATGGCAAACACAAAAATAAGCTGCAGGATAATTCTGCCAACTAAGGACAAATAATGTGGTTTTTTGTTAACAGCTGCTGCTACTTGATTTGAGTAAAAGATCACCCAGTGTGTACTAGGAATTCATAAAGTACTTCCTTGTATGAAAAGAACTATTAGGTAGCAGAAGTGAAAAAAATGATTGACTATGTTAATATGGTTTAATTTATACAACATTCATAAAGCGATATGCAATGGTTTTGAGTTACTGCTTAAGCTCTAAAACATAAGTATGTAGCATAATCATTATTACCTCACATATTTCCTACTAAATTTAGCATTTATAGAAGATTAAAGTAACTGAATGTAGGGAATGGGCAGAGTGTGTTTCACTGGCACAGGTGGTAAAGGATGCTGAAAGGGAGGACTCGGTTTTTAGAAGTGCAAAGATGCTGCTACTCTTGACTCAATGAAGGACCCACCAGAATGGGATTTGAGACCACTGAAGTTTATTTCCTCACAGGAGCAAGTGTAGGTACATAATGCCCTGAGCTTCAGCAGTGAACAAGTGTATATATTGCTGGAATTGCTGGGAATGCCATCTTAGTTAATTTATGTTGAAATTCGCTTTGCATAGCACATGAATTTTAATGCAGATGAAGCTGCCAATGTGCAAACCATGGATTGCTGTTAATTGATGGTGTAAGTGATCTGCACAGGAAATAACCTTTGAGCAGTACCTCAAAAGAGGAGATATGTGCTTAAGGAGAAAATCCTAGGTGTTTAGGCATTTATCAAATGTAAATTAGAAGCAAGGCAGTCTCTTTCATTTGTCTTTTAGACTCTTGAGAATTTGGAGGTAGCTTAGACTAATTTTTATCTTTCTATAAAAACGTGATTCTGAGAAGATATTTTTAACCTCAGTGTTCATTTATGTACAATAAAAGTGACATCAAAAGTCACTAGAAATGCTGATGTGTTCAATTAAGCAGATTATAGATTTTCTCAAAGGTTTTCTGATTCCATGCTGGGAAAACTTTCAAGTTTGCATATAGAACACGCCTTTTCACTAAAAACACAGCAAAGCACATATTTTTAGCATTTGGCAGTAAAAACACAGTTCTATGTTTTTTGCTATGAATTTCTTGATAATTTTTTCATATTGGCAATGAAAATTTAACAGCAAAGTCTTCTTTCAAGCAGCAAAGTACTTTACTAAAAAGTCACCATTTTGAGATTTAGTTGAATTTGATAAAACTTTGATTTTATTTTATCTCATCCCTCACAGTGTGGATTGCTTGAGACTTTCTGGACAGGAGCTACATGTTCATGGCACTGTGCTGTGCAAATTGGCAGCAATATCCACAGAATCCACAAATAATAATTGCAAATAAAACCTACCCACAAAATCACATGTGGTCCAACCTTTTGCCAGCATTAAATTCTTTCTTGCAGCATGTTTCCTGATAATTATATTGTGGAATGTCACACTGGCTTATCCCATATGTTAATTAATTGCTTTGGCTTGCTTACGAATTTTAGCAAAACTTCTGAAAGCTGTTTTTTAATCTGCTGTAGTCACTGCCCCCATACTGTGCAGTGGTTGTTTGGTGAAAATTCCAAGGGGATGATTACAGTAGCAGAGCTCCAATTATTTCGAGAGACAGACTCAATCAAAATTGTTAGTTTGTAAGTAAATTGTGAGATAGAAAGTAGGAAGTGAGCCATAGAATTTTATCTTTGAAAAACAACAGCTTTCTTACCTTCTCCTTAATATTTTCAGAATTTTTTTCCATATAGTAATGATTTTGAAAATAACACTTTTGCTTTAATTTCCTTTGAAAAGCTGGTAAATTAAAGCAGTATTCAAAGTCAGGATTCCTCTGTAAATTACCTTGAAGGTGTGATGCTGTTGCAGAGCACTGTTGTACATATCCATGATATCCCCTATTGCCCTGACAGCTTTATGTGCCATGGATCAGACACTGAGGGGGAGGCAGACCTAACAAAGCACCTCGTTAGTGTGTTTATTGCTTGGTTTCACAGTGTGAATATACTTTTTTTTTTGTGTCTTATAAAGCCATAGACTCCTACAACTCACTTCTGACCAATCATACAATTTAAAACTCTACCTATTTGAGAAGATTTACTTTTTCCTAATATATCTGGATACTATAATGATGCAAGTTGTTACTTCAGCAGTCTGAGTTCCATATTGTCCAGCAAGGCATCTCCATTTGTATTAAAGCTCTTTGTGTTCAGACACTGTCAAATTAATTCTTTCCTTCTCATACCTGTGCGTGGTCACTCTTACAAATTCATTTCAAATCACTTTTGGTTTTGAGTTTTATACCTACTGATGTTTTTGTAGATGTTTCCTCACAAATTTCTTGATCATGAAGGTTTCAAAATTATACTAATGACTGTTTTAAAAAAAATTTAAAAGTGCCTCCTTCAAAATATGTCTCCTGGGTAGTAGTAAATATGTTTTCCTCATGGATTTAAACACTTAAAAATATTACAAGCTGAATGTACAGAATTTGTTTCTTCGTGATTGACTCAGTGAGACCATGAAGATCAGTGTTCTGCAACAGACTTCTCCAAATTATATTTAAAATGTGCTGCCAGATATGATTTTGAAATACTTTTCATTTAAAATGAAACTTGTGCAGTGGTACAAGGTGATGCTACTGCACTTAGAGAAGAGCATGAGAAAATAATTGAGTAATAGTTGGAAAAAAACCTTTTGCAAAAGTACTGCTTTGCAGGCTTTTTATTAAACTTTTTTAATATCTGTGTTACACTGGGTTCAGTAATATAAAAATATTAAATGTAATTGACTTCTTAATTAGATGGCTTGTGTGTATCACAGTTATTCCCACAAATGTTTCATGATAACAAGCCCCAAAGTTCTTCACAGTGCCCTGGCCAGTTCTGAAATAGAAATTGAAAAATAAAAATACAGCACACCAAAGATTTTGAGCGTTACAATTCTTCGGGCAATTCAACTTTGTAATATTTTTGGTCTTATTGTCATCATTTTATGCCACTTTTTTTTCCCCTAGTGTAAATTTTGTTGTTAGGCCTTGTCCACCTGTGAAGTAATGAAGTTCTGTGGTGATTGATGTACCAAGGTTTATTATGGCACTAAATATCTTCCATCCTCAGCTGCAGCTGTGAAGGACAGGGGAGATTTTACATTTCTTAAACTTAAGCTGAACCAGAAACAGGAAAATGCTGTGATTTGAGTCAGCAGGGAGCATACTTGGGATTTAAATACAAATGTAGGAAAAGAATAAATCTGTTGAGTGTCTAATATAAGAAAGTCTTTCCTTGTGTTTGTATTGAACAAATACATCAAAGTTCTATTTAAAGATTACTGACTTAAACAGCAGCAGTGGGTAAGGGACTATAAGCTTGTTAAGTCTTAGACTTTTCAATTTATTCCAACTACCACTGTTACTCAAGGCTAATTGCAACACATGCTGTAATGGTCAAATCCATAGATCTGCATATTTAATGTTCTGAAATGACAGATGTTTATGCATTTGACTTTTTTTTTTTTAAATTTTCTTCAAACATTCATGAAAACTTGTGCTAGCCAGCATGGTGGATTTAAAGATGTAAGATCCATTAATCCCTTACAATGTAATAAAAAAAAGTCACTTTCAATCAGGTCTAATAAATGAAGTCTTGTCTTTTGACCTTAGGGACCTTCTCACAGGAAGGTAGGAGTACCTCAGACTGAAGGATGGGAAGGTGGCTTTGGGCTGGTGCTGCAGATCCCCACCAGTGAGGTCCATGGGTGGAGATCCCGAGTTCCAGTCAAACCATGGAATCCAGTGTTTACTTTCTTCCAGTGAGATACCTTTGAGGAACCTCCTTGTTGGGTGACCATCAGGCACCTTACTGTAGTTGGGGTTTCATCTTGCAGTGGTTTGCAGCTTCCAGACCTGGAGAAAGGTTCTCCAGCCCTTTCTCTTGGTGCTGTAAGTCCAGAGCTGCCTGGCAGTGACAGGCAGAGCCCTGAGCTGCTGATCCCATGTGGCTGCAGCTGGGAGCTCTTGTCCTCATGGCAAGGCACAGACCAGGTGCATGAATGCCTTAAGACCAGTTTGTTAATTCCTGGTTCATTCAGCAGCTGACTTTACCTATTCAGATTTTACTTGAGTGGGGACAGCAGAATGTTAAGATCTCATTTCTGCTGAGACCTTGTTTTCATGACTTCAGTTAAAAGCATCCCTGTGACTTCTCTTTTGGATATCTAGAATGGTTCCAAGCTAATTATGTTAATCAGTTCTGTTTTCTCTGGATCCTCTAAATGAATATTAAGGAAAACAGTCATCTTAGGGCAGGATATAGCTATATTATGTTAATACTGTTTACTATTTCCCATTGTTATTTGGTGAAGTTTGCAGATAAAAACCAAGGAGAAGATCAAGTTAAATAGACTGGGAATGGTTGGAGAAGATTCATTTTAAAAATAAATAATCTAGGTGTAAAAATATTAGATTGGCTTGGCTGGGGATGGAAGGTAAAGGTGCATCAATATAAAGAAAAATGGAAGGTACAATAAAATAACAGATTCATAGACATTAATTGATTCTGTGTCTGATCCTACCTAATAAAAGAAAATCTCTAAGGTTCTTCTGCATAGAAAAACATACTAAATGGAAATATATTTATTTAAAATACCTTTAGGGGCTTGAGAGAGTTTGTGTGCCTGCACTGCCTTTCCTTCAGTCCTTGCAGGGTAGATTTTAATATTTACATCTGTGAGTATAGGGCAGAGTTGATACTATCTTGTTAATGGAGAGGGAGATCTCCAGGATCTCCTGCATGTCCAGTGAGTTACTGAGCAGCCCCAGGCAATTCCTTTGGCTTCTGTGCTGTTTGCCAGGTGCTCAGCAGCATCTTGGGGAATAAAAACATGGGGCTGCCTTAATGTGCTGCTGTGGCATGTCACTGTAGCTCTGTAGTATTAGTGCAGAGCTGTGCAGCTCAAAAAAATAATGAGCAATCTGGGCATAAATTTGATGTTGGATTAATTTAGTGTTTGCTTTCCAGGACATCAGGGCTGCCTTTTCCTACTCAGGATGTTCAGCCATGCCTTTTCTTTGTACATCAATGATAAACTCACAAAATTAGCAGAGAGCAATTCCTTAATAAATGACCAAAACTCATTCTCCCTTGGTGAAAAGTAAGATTTGCTTCATCTTCCCCATGATCAGCTCCCACACCAGCGTGAAGAAAAGCTGTCAAGTGGTAGCAGCTGAGCAGAGGAGCTGCTGTGGCCGGCGTGAGTCCGTGGGGATGCGGAGCTGTCAGATCCTTGCCTTGCACACTGCAGGCAGCACTGGAGGAAAAAGGGTTTGTTGTGTGCTCAGGCAGCTGCTGCTGTGACCTCGTAGGGCTGCAGAGAATGAGGCTGCTGTGGGAGGCTCGTGGAGGGTGGGCAGGGCCTGCAATTGCCACTGAAGAACTGGAGATTTTGAGTGATGTCAGAAGGCCTAGCAGTCTTTGTGCATCAAACCAAACAACAAATACACCGAGCGGATTGTATTAAATGGATTTTTTTATTCCCCTTTGCTTTTTCATTCTTCTTCAAATACAAGCTGAATTTCTAGGGGTTATTTGGCATGCAAAGGGCCTGCTTTCAGATGATTTAGTTATATGAGAGCATGCACAAGACGATAATTTTGTTAACATTTACAAATAGCACTGACAAGAGGTTATTTCTAGTGCATTGGATGTTGATCAAGAGTTTTTTTGATTATGTTGTTGTTTAGCAAGAAAACTTGCAGATATTTGTTAAGTGCTTTTAAAAGAACAAATTATGCTCTTTGCAATGCTGCTCAAAAGCAACAGTCTTGGTTTTAAAATTAGTTTCTGATCTGTGGAAGCTTTGACTTGTGTGTGGTCTGTGTGAAGGTGTTGATGGGAGCAAATTTTTCCATTAGGTGAAGTGGTTTAAATGTATTTCTTTATTCTGTATTTCTTTATTCAAATATTGCTTCTGAATCAGAAGCAGCATCTTATAAATGAAATGAGGTTGAATACAATTCAATTGTTTGGCATGAGAGTGTTCTTACACTGACTGCAGCTTTAACTCCTGTAGCCTTCCCCAAGGTCACCCTTGCACAGTGGATACAGGTCTAAAATACTGGGGTTTAACAGCTTCTCTGTAGAAAGCTGTAGTGTTGTGTGTATGAGGTTTTTTTCATAATATCAAGACTCAGTAGGAATTTTTAAAAATATTTTACACATTTCCTGTGTTTTTGTCCCCTTTAAACGTGGTTTTGTTGGGTGTGTTATTTATCTGACCTCTAGAGCAGAAGGGAGTTGCTTTTTACAGTTGAGCTGCTATGTTTTCAGAAGCTGCAGGGGAAGGCAGCTTGAACTTGGCATCAAGGTGGTCCAGTAACTTTTGAGAGGAAAAGCACAAATCACTTTGCTAAGAAAAACAGAAATTGGAGACCTCAGAATGAAAAGAAAGTACTGGAAAGTCTGAAGATGTATCAGGTCAAAGGTTGCTTTTTGGGCTTTCAATTCCTAAACTGCCTTTTTAGGCTTGAGGTAAAAAGTGGAAAGACTTTATTAGGTACCTAGTAGCAAAACTTTTTTTTGTTCCTGCTACTTCCTGCTTGTTACTTAGAGTGAGATTTGTAGTTCTGAGAATATGATGAATTACCTCTCCTAAGTTAAGCAAAGTCTCATTGCCTTTCCTTGAACACAGTAGTAAAGGAGGAATTTTTTTTTGTTGTTGTTGTTGGTAAATCAGGTAACAATAGTATGGTCAAAGAAAACAAAACAAAAATCATTTGGGTCTCAAATGTAGTGCAGCTCAGAGTGCTTTTACAGAAGAAAAAAAGTTTTCTTAAGGTAGGCGATGTTTTTCTGAAGTTATGCAGCTACTTTGATTTAAAATCCCAGTTCTGTACTTAAAATATTAGTTCTTCTTTACAGTTCAGAATTCTTGTTCACTTGTTACTACAAATTGCTGCTGTAAGTGCTGACTTGTGAAAACCTATACAGAAGTGATTTTGTGCCAAGATCAACCAAGACTAATACAAACTTTGTCTTTGTTTCCAGTCCAGAGGAGCTTCCTGTCCATGATGCAGTGATAGAAAAGGTAAGTCCACTGTCCTCCAGGTTTTTTTACTAGTAAGTAAACATTTACAGATTTACAGCTTTTAAAAACATAAATCATTGTGAAATGAGTTGATGAAGCATTTTAGTGATTTGCATTCTGAAAGAAGCACATTCTAAATCCCCCAAGAGCTGTCATCCTTGAGGCTGCATTAACTCCCCACAGATCCCTTGGGGCCCACTCATTCTTACATTTGCTCCTGTCAATGAGAGTGAACATTCCTGGCCCATTCTGTGGCCTGGTGAAGGAAATGGAGCTCCTTGAGAGCTCACACCCAGCTCTGCCCTGAAAGAGTGAAAGCTGTGGTGCTGTGCCAGGAGCTGCCATCAGCTGTACAGGGGATGGAGGATGTGAGTGAGGAGGTGGCACTGACACTGACGTGTGTCCTGCTGTCCTGAGGAGCATGGGCTGCTCTGCTGCTTTGGGAAATGGTGACAAACATCCTGCTGCTGTCACTGTGGTGTGGTGACCTCCCTTGTAATGCTGAGCTGGGTGTATTCCAGATGTGCAGGTCCTGTTGGCAGCTGCTGCAGGTCCTAGTCCAAAAATCCTTCTCTTGCTGGAGGATTCTGGAGAAGTAGTTTGACAGCTGATGTGTTGGGAGTGTGAAAAAATAATGGGGAACTGAATTTCTGCTTATCTGGGCCTAGTTACTGTTGGTATTTCCCCTTGGTTAGTCGGGTCTGTTATCTCCAAGACCAAATCAAATCCAACCAGAAAACTCAAGGTATTTAAAGCTGTAAATTTAAGTTAGCCCTCTTGGCTGTACAAATGAGTAGAATACATGGAAAAAGGATGGAATGATTTATTTCAAGGCAACTCAGCTTCTTGAGTGTTAAGAGCAGCAATGCTTCTGAAAATTAATTATTTTGTGCTTCAGTTATATACTGAAGCTAGTAAGAGATGCTTACTGTAAAGAACTTGTCTCTTTTGTTTTGCCTTGGTTCATATGTGGTTTTGCACACACAGCCTAAAATAGTTGCATTTTCCTGCCATGTTTCATTACATTTAATAACACAGTGAGTGTATGTATAATTTCATTTCCATCAGAAGGACGCAGCAGGGGGGGTGGGTCTCTGAGCAGAAATATTAGGCAGCTTGCAGCTACTGTGGTAGATGTGTTTTGAAGCTCTGATTCACTGTGGCTTTGTAGTTAGCCTTAAATTATTTGGGGGAAATAGTGTCTCAGTTCTCTGTCCCAAATTGTGTTCACGCTGTCTGAAAGTGTCAGCATAGAAACTGTATTTATGGAGTCAGAGATAAATTGCAAGTCTAGTTTTTATAATCATCCAGTGATGCTCCTGCATTAGACTCCTGGTTACACTCCTGATGGTATCCTGACCTCTGCTGGTCTGAGCTTTATCTGGCTCCTGTCAGCAGGGTTCCAATCTGTGCAATTTTCAAGATACCATTCAGAAGGATTACTGTGTTATGTTAATGTAGGCTAAGATTAAAAGCTCCCTGTACAATGTCTTTTGAAGTCACTTACTCAGCTGAACTGTTCATGCTTTCCTTTTGCCTTGTGAATTTTAAAAAAATATTCCTAGCTCAAGTTTTCATTTCATTTGCAACTTATGTAAAAGGTTGATATCCTTGTGAATTTGGAATCTGTTCTTTAGATACAAACCCCCCTTAGGCTGGAATTTCTCCTCTGTGTATTTTTGTGTGTGTATTTTTCATCATAATACCTTCACTCTGCATTAAGAGTAATAATTACTCATTTTGGTGCTTCATTACTTTGGTGCACATTTGATGCCTTAAATGCATCAAATTGTCCTATGTTAGGCACTACTTAACCTTGAGATGAATCATCCAGCACATCTCAGATAAAACAAAGAGAGGAAAGATTATCTGGAGGAGGAAAGGAGACAGAAAACTGACCTCAGAATATCTGGACTCTGTGTCTGACTCTGATTTTGAAGTTCTGTGAAATGTTTTGTAAGTAATTTTCAGTTAGGTTTTGTCATTAATTTACTTGATTATAAATTCTCTGGGGAGCAGTTCAGCAGGTTCTGGTTTTGTCTGAGGCTTCTGCTGAAGCTTTAAGCCTCAGCCCCTGGCACACGTGCTCTGCAGGAAGGTGCAGGGCTGCACACGAGAGGGTGCTTGCCAGCTTCATGATTTTTGTGTTTTCACTAGTGCATTGTTTACTGATGTGAGAGTAGGAAACCAGCTCTGCTTCAATTAGGGATTCTGTTACTCCCAAAGGTAAAAATGCTTCAAAGTGTAAAATGTACTCAGAAGACAGATAAATGGATTTTTTGTTTTTTGTTTTTTGTTTTTTTTGGGTGACAACTACATGGAACTTGTCTGAAAGAGCAGCAGCAGCATCCCTCTGCTCTGCAATGAGCTGCCTCAGATCTGTCTGTGTTTTCAGTGTTATACCTGTTAGACATGAAAGTGAACATAATTCAGAGAGGGAAAGAAATAGCTAAAAGTTTCCAACAACTGAACACAAAAATAATTGCTATTTGACTACAGTAGCATCACTTGAGAATGGGTAAATTGACACAAAGACATAAAAGCTTGAACAAACATACAATTGAAGTGAGCTTCTGGCTTAAAAGACCAAAAATCTTGAAAGCAGATCAAACATACAAATAAAAAGACTTTGGAAGCAGATAAGGTTTTATTTTTCTTACCAATTACATGAACAACCTGTTGAGGGCAGAGACCTTTCCTGACTTCCTGTTATTCCTGCAGCCTAAACTATGCCTAAAGAGCAGCTGCTTTAAGAGATGTTGAAAATGCTGATTCCTTAAAGGAGTTGCAAGTGTGAAGGAGAATCAGAAAGTGTTGTGAAATCCTGGAAGCAATAGTTTTCCTAGCCTTCCCCTCTAACATAAGTCTTAAGAAATGGCTTTTAAAAAAATTTAAAAGGCAAGTATCTGAGATATTTCCCAGTACAGTCAGAACCTGAGCAGGAATGTGGGCGGTTGGTTGCAACATGAGTAGATAAGGCTGAAAGAGCAGAGGCACTTCTTTTCCCCATAACATTTTTATACTTGTGTCAGGCTTACAGAATTTGAATTCAAACAAAAATAACTTGAAAACCCAAACCAACTTATTTCCAGGACATTTTGTGGACCTGTCATAGTTGGGGTAGAGTTCATCAAGTTATAGTTCTGCTAATGCAAGGCTTTGGGCTCCTGGATTAAAGAAGTTCAGGAAGTTCAGAAAGAAGCCAATTTTATTTTACTGATAGCCAAGAAAGAATGCACCAATTCTGATGGGTAAAAGCTAGAATTAAAACTAGGATTCTGTTGGGATAATTTTCTTTTATATTTTCCTGCAACATTTTGGATGCAATTGACTTTATAAATACTTAATGAAAGTATTAATAACTTTTTAGTTATCCTGCAGAGCCTTAAAATTAAACTTTTACATTGTTACCAGATTGAATTACTAACCATGTGAATATCCTTCCTGTCTTTATTAACCCCTGGATTTGAAGCTGGAGGTAGAGGAGCTGTCATTTACAATAAAATGAAATACTTGTTTATATTCAGCTCTGAAGAGAAAGCAGTAGCCACACACATACATTTTTCTGCTTTAACCTTTCCAGTCTGGGTCTTCTGCTCCAAAGCTTTATGGGAGAGTTGAAATAGTCTCATTAGAAACATATAAAAACACACAGCTGACTATTAACTTTGTAGTATAATCAGAGACACTTTGCAAAATGTAAAACTGAGCTGTAAAAGTAAGTGCTAGAAGTCTTATTGTTGGAGCTAACAAAATACAGATTTTTGGTTGTGTAGTGCCAAAGTGCCTTGAAATTCCATGGACTAAGATGGCTGATTCCAAGTGCTTGTTTGGTTCCCAAATTTGAGAAGCTGATGGCAACTATAGCATTATTTTCATAGACAGAAGGGCAGTCTCTAAGGTAGTAGGGCTGTACTTGCTAGACTACTTAATATAACTATTTATTTTGAGAAGATGGGGTTTGCTTTGGTTTGGATTCTCATTCTGTCACCTCATCACAGAAATTTTTTGTCAGTAATGAAATTTAAGCAAATAGGTCTTCAGAAGAAATCCTTGATGTTAAGTTACAGGGTAATTCAGGTAAAAATGTGCCATGCCAAGGAGGAGAATGATGGCAAGGATTTTTAGCTTTTAATGTCTAAAAATTAAAGCTTATTCCCACTTCTGCTCCTTCACTGTCACTCTTGCATGTACTTGTTTTTGTTCCTTTTTAACTTTGTGCCTTTTAAGAAGGGATGGTTTGTGTGATCACTTGCAAACAGAAGCTAATTAATTATGTTTAGGGCAAGTCTGGATAAAGCAGATCATTTCAGAGAAAACTGACTTTTAAGTGACTTGCAGCAGAAATTATTTGCCTGAAAACTGAGTATAAAAACAAACTGAAGTTGTTTTGTTGTTTTGTTTTGTTTTTTTTTTAACTTGCCAAATATATGAAAAAGAAACTTCTAGAAATCTTGTACTTAACCTCCTCTTACAAAGTACAATTCGTGCATAGTGCTGAAAATAAGAATTTCTGCTTGGTTTTTGGTTGGCTGGTTTTTTGGGTGTTTTAAATGAACTGATGTTACTCTTTGCCATTCTCAGGTGACTGAATTAAATATTCATATTGTTCTGTTAAACTTTTTCTTGTTATTTAGAAAAAACATAGACAACTTCAAGTGCATTTGTTTTGGAGTTACTAAAAATTTTTATTTCCTTTTCAGCAAAAGCACCTTGAAATTGAAAGAACTGCAAAATGGCTTAAGATGCTGAAAAGCTGGGAAAAATACAAAAATAGTGAAAAGGTAAAATTCTGCATGTTTTTGTCGTTGGCTGTCACATCTGAATGTATACCGTGAAATTAGATTGCCTGTGTTTGATATGTGAAAAAAAAAAAACACCACCAAACCCCACACTGCATTAATAAGGGTTTTTGTTCTTCCAAAATAACCCAATAGTAATTATCCAACAAAATGGGTGATCAAATGTGAGGAACTGTGTTCAGTGTGTCCATGTGTGCAGAATTATCTGAGGACAGAGTGGGTTATCTCAGGTGTGCCATAAAGTGCTAAATATTTTTACTCACTTTAAAAGCTAGGGGGGGACTTACATGTGAACAGTTTATTTGCTGGAATTGTGGTCTTGGTCATCTTAAAATTATGGAAGAATTTCAGCTGGAAAAAAACTTGCTGGAGAGGCTGTATTCCCAACACTGGATTATGGAGGAGGGGGTTTCATAGCTGATCTTTGGCTGTTTGGTGGATAATATACAGAATCCCAAATCCAGATTCCTTCTCTTCAACACAGCTTAAGACTTGCACTTTCTGTTGGGGGTTTTGTTGGTATTTTTTGGTGCTGCTGATGCACCTGCACTATGCAGAGGACCAAGGACAGCTGTTACACATCCCAGATTCCTGCCCTGAGGACTGGCCTGGAATGGCCCTTACCCCCTTACTGGCCTTCAAGTAAATTATTTATGCAAAGTTGAGACCTTAGAAGAGAGATTGAGACCACAACCCTTGTTAGCCTGATGAGCAGGGAGCTGAGGTGCTGCAAGTAGAGGGAGGAAGGTACTTGGCATGTCCCCTGCTCATCCTGTCTGCTCTCTGCATCTCTTTTTGAGACTGGTACCTTTTCTGATAAAAAGCAAAGCTGGGTTGATCTCTTTCAGGGTATAGCTCAGAATCTAGGAAGTCCATTTCCTTAAAATATTATGTGAATGCATGAAAAATAATTATTTGTTCCTGAAGTTTTTCTTATAGTCCTACCTTCTGTCCTGCCATTTTCTCTGGGAGGAGGAACTAAGGGTCTTAACCCTTGTGACTTTGTTTTGTAAATCTGACAGTAAAGAGATTTTAAAACAAATGTTTTCCCAAGTCAGAGGGCAATAAAAAACTGTGTAACAGGTGCTTCATTTGCAAAGGGAATGTTAAATATGACATTTTAGGGAACACAATAACCACGTGTCATCTGAGCAGCGGTGGTTGTGCTCTTCAGCCATTGGTGACATCAGTCCACGAGACACTGACTTAAATAAATAATCATCTCTTCACCAGGCATGCAGAAGGTCTAGCACATCAGCTGAGCAGAAAGTGTTTCAGTTCATGTAACAAATTATAGGCTGAACTATAAATAGTGGCTGGAATAATTCAATATGTTCATAAAGGGATGAACCTTGCTTGAGGCTAGGAAAAATTTTGACTTATTGTTGAACTCTAGTGAAGCACAAAGAGATTTAAAAAACAAGGGTGTTTTCCTTTTTCTTTCTCACATCTTATGTGGTAAGTGAACCAGAAAATACAGAATAAAGAATCAGCCACCTCCTCCTCCTGAGCATCCAATGGAAAGCCAGGCATTATTTGTCACTGCTCTTTATGGAAAGCCTGGCCACGTTCTCAGAGTTGTGCAAAACTCACAGTTAAAGACAATTTCTGTCTGGAAGTGTGTTGGAAGAATGCACCACCAGCTTTCCAAGCTCATGTTCTTGAAGCATGGAAGAAGTAGTTGCAGGAACAGTTCTTGACTCTTGTTTTCTGTCTTCACTTGCCTGGATAAAGTGGTTTATGCTAGAGGAACAAATTGCTAAAGAAAATGAACAGCCAGTCTGTTTGTTACAGGACTCACATCACCTGACACTGCCATGGTTTCTGTGCAGTCAGGCTGCTCCTGAAATGAATGTTCTTTAGAAACAGCACTGAAGGGAACATTGCAGCAACAACAACAGTAATGATGTTGTAGGATTATAGATTATAATTGTAGTGATGGCTTGGTTTTGGAAAATGACATATTTGAGGCACACTCGTGCTCTTAAATAGGTAGGAAGGGAGACTCAGAGGAAGTGATGGTCCCAGGTATACAGCAGATCTGTACAAAATACAGGACTTTGGACAGCCTGTTTGTGATGGGCCTTCAAAATATACAGCTAAGAGAGCTTTGCCTTGAAGCAGTCTGGTCATACTGTGCACGTACTGTAAATGAATCCATGTATTTGATTCCATTATCCCAAATTGTCCTATGCTTAATTGCAAACTACAGTTTTCATTCAATACTCTTGCAGAGTGGCCTATAGGCTGCTTCTACTTTTGTTTTTCTGTCATAAGTTCACAAAGAGAATTTGCACACTGGTGGGATGTGTGTGTATGCATTTCATTTGCTTCACTTTACATCATCTCCTGGTCTTGATTGCTGAAGAATATCTCAAGAAATAGATGAGCCTCTGAGAACTTCACACTGTTTTCCTGTTAGAACTCTTGTGTTAAACCTGGTAAAAAAGATGGGGTGGGGAATAGAGATTAGGAATGCGTGACTGTAAGGAACTGGAAAAAGATGGAAGAATTGTCATATTGAGATCAGAAATGTGCCAGGCTCCATTGTATTTGGGTAATAATTTAGAGGTAGTGAAGTATGACATAATAAAGTGAGCCCATGTACAGCTCCATAACAGTGTAGAATCACAGAATCATAGAATAGCCTGGGCTGGATTGATTGATAATCTCTTGATTATTGAGTTCCAGCCCCCTGCCTTGGGCAGGGCCACCTTCCACAGAACACCTTCCTCAGAGCCCCATCCAACCTGGCCTTGGACACTTCCTGGGATGGGGCAGCCACAGCTTCTCTGGGAACCTGTGCTGGGGCCTCACCACACTCACAGGGAGGAATTTTTCCCTTATGTGGGAAGTTTTCTTGTTCCCTTTATGTCCATGGCCAGATTTGGTCTCACCAGGGCTTTAGCTCTGTATCCTGATCCCTGGCTGCTCGGGTGGTCTCTCTGTATTCCTCCCTGTCCTTGCTCCCCCCTGTAAACTTCCTTTTTCTGTTTGAGATTGTCCAGGCACTTCTGTTCATTCATAAAGGCCTCCTGGTGCTTTTGTCTCACTTGTTCTTTATGTATAAAGCTCCTTGATTCCTCTGTGGTTATTTAGGCATCTCTTTCACTGGAGTTGTCATGTTTCTTACAGATACCACTCTGAAGTGTGTAACTGCCCTTGTGTCTTTGCTTGATGGATATTTGTCAAAATAAAGCTTTCATCTCCCCATCAGTCATTTCTTATGCAGGAAGTGTCACAGAGCAGCAAAGTTTGTGTTTCAGTGTGGTTCTTCTCTAGTTTGTGCTTTTATTTCCTATTTGTATTCTACTGCTTAGTAGTTCAGGGTACAATCAACCACCCACAGATAGTAAATCCTTCCTGGCTTAGTATGATCATAACTTTCAGGAAAGATTAAATAAAACTGTTATATGTTGTATTCCCATTTGAGTATTTCCACCACAGTATTTCTGTCTTTCCCTGTCTGCCTTCATCTATCTGTGATTGAAGTTGCCTAAATTGAAGGGGAAGGGAAGAAGAGAAACAATCAGGGTAGCTGCCATTTCCAGCTGTTCTGGCATTCACACACAGTATAATAATCAAGTCTCCAATTCGTTTGGAGTCTGAACACAGAGCCTTAATGAAGAACCCTCTTTGCATTCCTGAGATTTTTGAATGAGATAGAGCAACTCTTCTATTTGCACTCTTTCTTCTTTTTATGCAACCCACAGAAGCTGAAGAACCTCTAAAGGCGGCAGCCTTTATAAATATATTTTCTTTTCATTACAAATATACTTTCTTGTGAGACTTCAGATTTTAATTCTTATGCTTCTCATCACTGATTCTTTTTGAGGTGGCAGAGTCCCTTTGCTACTTCTGCAGCTCTTCCTGACAGCTTAGAAAGTTTCATTTTCAAGAAAACCAACTTTATATCTTTCAGGAGCAGTGATGCCAGTGGCCACTCTTCAGGCCAGGGCTGTGTGACAGTGGCCTCATTTCTTTTCCAGAAACCAGTTGGGTTTATGAACTGGAGAGATGGGGGCCAAGCAAGGAGGGGGAGGTTTTATGTTGTATGTTTAACAAATGTTTCTGCATGTTGGGTATTATGGCCTTCATTGAGGTGATAGCTGATTTTTTTTTTCTCTTCTTGCTTTATAAGGGTTTTAGCTCATTCTGTATATTCTGTGTATTTATAGGTCCAATTTGTTTTTGCATGAGAAGCTCCTTTGAATTCCCAAGTGATGGGGCCTCATTTAGTGTCAGTTTCTCCTACCTACTTCAGGATCAACAATCTTATTAATAATTGCAAGAGTTTACTGTCCTTGGTTGAATATCAGCTTAGATATGCTACAGAACTTAGACCTTTTTTTTAATGTATCCTGTGTTTATATAATTATATGCATCAAGGATCACCCTCTTCTTTCTATGTCCTGTGCTGATGGAAACATCCCAGATCCCATAACCCCATTCTCTGAATGATGAATGTTTTCATAGATGTGTGTTTTTATCTGAACTCTGAGTTTATATATATTTGTGTTTTGTTTTGAGTGATTATCTTAATCTTCACAAATTATTTAAAATTAACTCAGTATTTCATCTTCCCAGAAGCAGCAGAAAAAAAATAACTTACTGAATTTTCAACTTTCTGTTTTAATTATTAATTTGGAGATAGCAGAAAAGTAGATGAGCAAGTATACAGATACAAGCATTTCTCAGTGGATTTTTATTCTGGTATTACATTGGGAGATGGAAGACAGCAGAGGGCACTAGCATGGTGCTTATGGTAAAGACATTCAGCTAGCTAATAATCAGTGTGCTTATTTATGTTTTCTTTAACTGTTTGGTGTCTGCATGATTATCAGAAATGAATTCTGCAGTGAGGTGTGTGTGAGTTCCCCCCCTACTCCCCAGGGTGCAGCACAGCCACGTCTTTTTCACAAAACTGCAGGATTGCACAGGGTTACAGAAAGGCTGGGGTTGGAAGGGGCCTCTGGAGGCCCCCTGGTCCATCCCTCTGCTCCAGCAGGGCCACCTCCAGCTGCCCAGGACCCTGTCCCCATGGCTTTTGAGATTTCCAAGGCTGGAGACACCACAACCTGACTGGGTGACCTGTGCCAGTGCTCTGTCACCTCACAGAGAAAAAATGCTTCAAAGGGAATCTCCAGTGTTTCAGTTTGTGCCCATTGCCTCTGGTGGTGTGACAGGGCACTGCTGAACAGACACTGCCTCTGTACCTTTTGCACTTTCACTCCAGAGTGGTGCAAAAGACAAATTGATAAGATCCCCCTGAGCCTTCTTTGCTCCTGGCTGAACAGTCCCAGCCCTGCCAGCCTCTCCTCATGGCAGAGATGGTCAAGTTTCCTCATCTCTGTAGCCCTTTGCAATGTGTCCATGTCTGTGTTGTGTTGAGGAGCCCAGAACTGGACTCACCAGTGCTGAGCAGAGGGAAGGGATCACCTCACCTCCCTCAGCATGCTGGGAATACTTTTGTCTGATGCAGCCTGGGGTACCATTGGTAATCTTTGCCTCAAGGGTTTCATCTTTGCTTTGCCCTGGTTCCTGCTCAACTTGGTGTCCACCAGGACCTCAGGTGCTTTTCTTCTGAGCTGTTTTATGGCTGGTGACCCCTAGAATGTTCTGGTGCCTGGGGTTGTTCCTTCCCAGGTGCAAGACTTTGCACCTGTCCTCATTGAACTCCATGAGGTTCCTGGCAGCCCATGTCTCCAGTTTGTTAACATCACACTGGATGGCAACTCAACTCTCTTGATGTATCAGCCACTCCTCTGTGTTTTCCATTGTGTATGAAATTTTTCACACTCGTTTCCATGTTCTTGTTGGTGCAGTGGAGCCTATGCCATGACTGAGTGACATTTCTCTCTTCTGTATCAGATAGTGAAAGTCTTTGGTCTTGTGTTCTGCTGAGTCTGTAGGCAGGATCTGGTAATGACTTGGGATGACAGAGAGATTCTTCTCTGCCTCAATAAAAGAATAGATGGAACAGCAGAGTCAGCTGAACACACATCTGAAGTGGTTTGCAAGAAGCTGTGGATGTTATTTGGGTTTATTCTGTCAGGTAATGCAGCAATTCAGAACTTAGCTACTAAAAATGTTTGCTTTGCTTTCCTCTTGTTTTTTTTTTGTTTGTTTTTTTTTTTTTTTTGGCATAGCTGTAGTGAGCTCATGAAACTTTTCACCTCTCTGTCCTTTCTGTTCTTTAAAGTTATATTGGCAACTCACTTTTCAAACTTTTCTGTGAAAAGCATTTCCACAGTTCTCTGTCTCAGTTTTTACTTACTGCTTTAAGGGCTCTTCTAGCATTTGGCTGTATCAATCTAGGCAGTGCAAAAGATGTGAAAATTGTAAATGCCATGGACTTCTTTCAAATTGGAAGTTCTTCTCCTTCAGTTTTATTTTCCAAAAAACCCCTGAACAGCTCCGCACTGTGGATGGATGGTTTGAGTTGTTATAATTCTGTTTGGACAAGATACTATTATTATAGACTTATTTCTTTTGTTTTATATCCATCTGACCTTCTCCCAAAATACTAATTTATTCAACAAAAGTAGTCTTGTGAATTTATTCTTCAGCCAGTTGTTGAAGAATAAATTGTTGTCAAGAACCTTTTGTTCCTGGAGACATTTGAAAATGAGTTAAAAGATTATAATTAGCTGACAGAAATGTTTGTTGCAAAGGTACTCTGTTGTTGGCATGGGTTTGAAGAATAAAACTACCTGTCACTGAAGACATAGATCACTGCATTTTTTTCACTGCATTTTTCCCCACAATTTTCTTCCAAATTTCCAGAAAAGATATTGCAAATTTGCCTCATTCTGCTTTCCAGTAGACAGGCTAATCTCTTCCTAGGATGACTCCATTGCAGTTGGGGGTGTTTGGCTTTCAAAAGACTCAATTTTCCTCTCTCCCACAGGCAGCTACACTTGTGTCTGTGTTGACACACTGAAATTCTGTGTGACCTGGGCTCAGGGTATCCATCTGTAGAGAAGGCTGCTTTGGAGCTCTGTGTGTTGTTCCTCATTTTTACAGAAGGAACTGTACTGGCACAGCTGTGCTCACACTGCAAGTGTTGCTGCTTTAGTAATTCTTAGTATTAATGCAGCAAAGTTTTCTTTATGAAGCACAACATTTTTTTTGTAGACAGCCTCCAGGGTGGCTGTTGTATCTTATACAAGTTTATGTTTTTCATTTGAAAAAGGAACAAGGGAAGAAACTGATAACCATACTTGTGCAAGAGTTACAGATTCTGCCATCCAGACACAAATCCTTGCTGGCAGTAAAGACACCTTTAAAGAGCCAATATTTTCCAAATGGCAGGAGGTTTGGAAATGTACTGCAACAAGGGGTTCATTAATTTTCCAAAACCGGAGATGTGAAATACATGAAAAAAAAAACAATCCTGTCTTTGAGGAGGACATTGCTTTTAAAATATTTCTTGCTCCGAACATAACTTTTATAAAAATATGTAAAGGAAGTGGTAGCTTTGTCAACTGAAATTTTTAAGGTCTAACTTCATTGTAGGATGAACATGGAGAAAAAATTGGAGAGTGGTTGTGTGGTTTGTTCTCTTTTAAACCTACTTGTGTCCCTGTGTAATGATTAAAACAATGGTAAAAACATAACTTCAGAAAGGTTTCTTTTCTGTGTCAGAGTTGTCTTTTCCATTTTCCTTGTCTTAGATATGTCTTCAAAAGATGATAACATCTTTTTGTGTTCTTTTGTTGGTTTTATTTGCAAATGTTTTAATATGCACATAGGAGACTGATTATTAATTTAGAAATAGAATGTGAGATTTGTTAGCTTTAGAAATAGCACATTCTGGTTTTTTGTGATCTCACAGTTTGTTTCCTTGCATACATACATTTGAATATACTGTTGCAGTTTTAGAAGAATTCACAAATCAGTTCTGCTTTTGGGTTTTTACTGATAATTTTAAAAGCTTTGTGATTTTGCTGCTTGCTTTTTGCTATTTCTATTTATAGATCATAATTACAGTGAGTTATTTGTGGCTTATCCTTAAATGGAGTGTTGCTAAGAATCTGATTTCTGGGAACTAAATTACAAAATTTGCTGAGCAAAGGTGATACAATTTTGATAGACCTTCCTACATGCAAAAGTCCTGGCTTGAAAACATCACCTGGGATGGTTTGGCCTCTGTATCTGTTTTGTCCCTGTACCTCTGGATTCTGTCAAGAGCCCAAGTGGCATTGTTGGAAACATTCCTCAAAACACACTGAACACTTTGTCCCCAGCAGGTCATCCCTTTCCTAGGGTGCTTGGTGTAATTGCATTTTTCTCTTTAGTAAGTTGTGCATCACTGTTCCTTTCATTCAGAGCATTGTAAGTTGTGCTGCATTTTAACCTTCTTTTCTTTTTTTCCAGTTTCATAGGAGAATTTATAAAGGGATCCCATTGCAGTTCAGAGGACAAGTCTGGTCTTTGTTACTTGATGTTCCTAAGATGAAAGAAGAAATGAAAGACTTTTATAATGTGAGTTTGTAGAATTTCTACTTAATATTAATTTAAAAATATCAGATACTAAAGCTGTAGGCTTTAATAAGCCTTTGCTGTTATGCAGTATTAAAAATAAATTAAAAATTACATTGCACTCTATTGCTTATTTTAGCTGGGAAAAAGGCCGTGTATTCAAAAGCTGAGCTGAGATTGAGTCTGAGTAGATGAGGAGTCTGATGAAAGAAGATTGGTATTGATACTGATGTTATCTAAATTTTCATGTCTGTTACCTTCCTCATATTTCTTTCTTTTTAGTCTAACGGGCTGCTTTTTCTGACTATTATAAGTTCCTCAATAAGACTAGTGGGAAATCCAAAGGAGGTAAAAGAGAAATTATGCTGAATAATGTGGTTGTGGGAAAGAATGCTAAGTAAAATTAGAAGCATTTAAAAATAGGTAAAATAATATTCAGGAATTATTAATGTCATCTAATGCTCAATGTAAAACAAAGGAAATGTTTGTAGTTCAGATACAGAAAGAGTTTCTTCCATCATTATGTGATTTATTTGTGATATACTTACCTTGCTGCTCTCTATTTTTTTATTTCCTGAAGTTATATTAACACTGCTCACTGCAAGTGTCACAAACTGCAGACCTTTAAGTTAGAAGGATAATACACACTTCTAATTTTAGGTCAAATAGCTCCTTTCAGTTCTCTTTGCAGGGGAAAGACCAATTCTTAACCTTCTGTCCTTCCTGCTTCTCAAACTTTGGTACCTTTCTGTTCTCTCACATGTGAAGGTGCCATGATTTCAGGGGATCTGGGTGCTTCTTTTCCTATATTCCATCAAATCTCCGGTGTTTAAAACTAGAAATTTTCCCTTTGCTGCTTTTCTGTCTGTCTGGGGGAACAAATCATTCTGGGTGTTTAGTTTCAGTTGTACTGAGAGGTGCACATAGCTGAGATTGTGGTTGGTGTTGTGTTGGTTCACTGATTTACAAGTAATTCCTCATGTGCCTAAAGCTTCTGGTTGTGTACAACAGAGTGGGTGCATGTTATTGTTCCCTGTTTGATCCCTTTGTTATTATTATTTTTAACTTTACTCTTGTTTTCTTGCAACCAGAGTCTGTAGAGTTTTGCCTTTTGGACTATCTGTGGTATTCTCTAATAGTCAGAAGTCATGTTTAAAAAATACCACATTGAATCCAGGGTCTTGCAAACTCAACTTTTACGGACAGAAGTGAATAAATGAATGAGAGTCAAGAGAAAATTATTATAAGTGCAAAAAATAAGGTGTCAGTCTAAACCTGTGCAGGTTTCATAAGTATTCAATTACAAAAATGGATTTAATTATAAAACACTAAAGCAAGTGCTAAAGTAGACATATTCTACAGCTAAATTAGATTAGAACAGAAAGACAGAGGAAATTACTAGAAAAATGTCCATTATCTATATTTAGATAATAACTGGCAGCTATGTAGCTATTACTTCTGGTAGAGAAAAAGACAGGAAAAGTATGAAAACCACACTAAATCATTTGCTTAAAGCCTAGTCTAGAGCATTTGCATCTCAGGTTCTTTTTCCTTAGTAGCAAAATTAATTTTCTGTCTTTCTCTAGTGCTGTACCTGCCTGAGAAATGGCAATAAAACATCTGAAATGCTGAAACAGCCTTAAATATGGGTAGTGAATGATGTGTCAAAAAATATGTATTATGGGATTGGTCTTTCTACATCTTCTCTGTGTGCTGTTTTTTACTCACAGAATTTGTACTCATATATGCTTCTTTTGGAAGTTAAAACTGTTAATCATGTAAGCTGTTATTCTGTATTGTTTTAAATCACATGATGGTCTTTAATTCAATATAGCTGTCCAGTCAAGCAGTTTTCTGCTTTTTTAGAGTTCACAATTTTAAACTTCTGTTCTTTACTGTACTCCCAGAAATTGAAGAGTCAGGCACGAGGTTCTTCTCCAGATATTCGGCAAATTGACCTCGATGTGAACAGGACGTACAGAGACCACATCATGTTCCGGGACAGATACGGAGTAAAGTAAGCAAACTTTCATCCTCCCTGAGGTTTTAACCTTCCTCTGGATTTTGTATTCTTCTTCTCCCAATTCAGAACCAAATAAAGCAGTATTTTTGTATGTGAGCGTTTAATTATTTCCAGCTCTAAGCCATAATGCTGTTGGATTTCTTCAAAATGGTTTTTGTTATTTTTTGCTGTCGCTAGATGAGGAATATTAGGCAGCTGTCATCTTTAAAAATGCTTAATAGTGAAAAAGTGGGGATACAAACATCAGTATTGTTGCTTGCTTGCAGCATCAGCACCCTGCTGAGAAGGAGAGGGTATTTTTCCCCTTCTGTCTCTGTATTCATTCAGTTTTTAATCTCATTTTCTTGCCAAGGCAGATTTTATGGTAGTCTGCTCTTCTCAAAAAGTGGTACTCAGAGCTGTGGACTTTAATGTGATTATAAAAGAAACATTTTCTTACATTATTATTCTAGATATTTTGTGGAAAAATCCTAAATCAGGGGAATTTCTCTGATGGCTGTAAGGAAGGAACCCAGAGCAGAGATTCCCAGGCTGAGATGCTTCCATGCAGCCAGTGCAGTTCAGATCCATTTGTGCAGGGCTGGCAGTGCCTGTGCTGCTCAGGCCTCTCTTTGTTCTGTGCACATTTTTCAGATGTCAGCAGAAGCTCATTGCCTCATCACTTTGGGGTTAACACAAGCAGAGGCAGCTCCAGTCCCTGTGGCTGTTGTAGCCATGCCCTCAGAGTCCACAGGAAAGCCTTTGGCTGCCTAAAGCAATTTCACACTTGGAACAGATCTCAGAATTACTGTACATATATTATGCATTTCCAGCAATGCCTCGATGAAAAATTCAGAAATCATTTCACATAGCAGTGAAATAAAGTCCCCTGGGTAAGTCAATTGTTTGTTTGACTTTTAAGTAGACTGTATGCCTTTGAAAGTTCATTCTTTTACAAGTCTTCAGTGCTTCCATCTAGTGTAAATAGTATTGAAATCACCATTACTCTGGGTATGGAACTGTGAATGAGATTGAGCTCCTACCTCAGTTTTGTATAGTCAGCTGAGAGTACATGAGATTCCTGTGTACACTGGGGACATATTAGTTTGTCACTGTAAAATGAGGCTCCAGCCTCATGTCTAATAGCTCATTACACTTTCCTTTGGTTACTGAAGAATGGCTAAGCTTCAGTTCTGCAAGAGGGTAAACCAAAATGCCACAATGCAGATGTTTTGATAAAATTCTCCAAGTATAAATCTTCTTTCCAAAAGAAAATAAGTACCTTCTGGCTTATGCTTTCTTTCTTTTAGCCTTCTACTACCTCTTTCCATTCATTGATTAGTAACAGGGAGAACATTTCACTGGACAGAAAAAGGACAGTATGCAAAACCCTGCTGTTAAATTTTAGCAGTTTTACTTGTAGATGAAAGTAGGCATTCAGGTATGCAGATTCTCTCCAGAACAGGTGACAAAAAGTAGCTGTGAGTTTAAAAGTTGATTTTGAGAGCTGCTACTTTCACATACAGCTTGCAAAGAGCAGAGTTCTCTGCTGGCTGGTTTGGTGTTGTTTGGGGTTTTTTGTCTGGCTATCTTCACAAGTTAGACTGTTTTACAGAAAGCAAGGGACCTCTACAAAGCTCTTTGTAATTCTAGCTCTGAAGTACCCAGAGATCAACAGAGGGCTGAGCACAGGATGCTGAGCCAGAGTTAATATTGTTTTCCTTCAGTTTGACAGTAGCAGTCACTAGAGCAGACTTTAATTTCGTGCCAAGATTAAGACACCTTTGTGGCTGCTTTGTGTATTTCACATCTTCACTTCTACATCTCTCTTTGGAATCAATAACAGCTGTTAGTGTTCTGCAAGCACAGAAATTCAGGTTTGGGGAGTTTAAATTTTGGCATTCAGAATAAATCAGTGTTTGAAATGTCACCCGTGCAATGTTTCACTTTACCTGTCTGTGAAAATTATGTTGTGCCACCACTCTCTTCTAAAGTATATTGATACTTTTTGAAACATTTTAACATATAAAACATCATAGAAGTGCTAATTACAAAATAGGCTTGAAATCAGAAGCACTTATCCTTGTGAAGTGAGGTTTATCCTGTTCTTTAGTGCTAAACAAGTTACATTGGGAAAACATGTTTCCAAAATCCAGTTCACTGCTTCTATGTTTTTCTGTTTTTACAAAAGATAATGCTATATTTTTTTCATTTTCTCTCTTATTTCTCCAGGCAACAATCTTTGTTCCATGTTTTAGCTGCATATTCCATATATAATACGGTAAGCTGTGCTCTTTCACACTTAAATCTGGTTTCTCTGAAAGTGCTGTAAGATAACTTGCATCTCTTTCTCCCTAAAAAAAACATTTCAGAGACCTTTGGAAGCACACAGAAATAAATTATTTGTTGACATATTTTGAGCTGAAGTTAAAATAAAGCATCTGAATGATGAGTTTTATTGGACAGACTGAACCATGCTTACAATTTGACTGAAGCCAAGGATTGTGACTAATAAGAATAATGAATTTGTGTTGTGCTGGAGTGTTATGTGACTGAGATTTTCCCCCATTATATTATCTGCCTCCCTTTCACTTGATTGATGGGGAGGAAAATACTGCAGAAAGATGCATGTTGGAGTCCACAGGTGTATTTCATAAACTGAAAGGTTCTAAAGATTTGAAATCAGTTTAAAAGGTTGCATCTTCTTTACATAAGCCCTTGGTCTTGGCTGCAGTCCTGAATGGGGATTTATCAGAGTGGGGTTTCCAGACTGTATCATAAGGGTTAGAAGCTTATGTATTTTGTAACGTCTTTTGGCTGGATGCTAAAAATAGAAGAAAAAGAAATGCCTTCATGTCCACATTTAACTGTGGTTTTAATGCACTGTCCCCTCATTCCTTGGGCCCATTTTGAGCATTTCTGTACATCTTCCATTTTATATCCATCAGCAACTCCCTAGTAGTCAATATAAAATATGTCAACTTTAGAGGAGGAAAGAGAAATTAAAGCAGTTACTTGAATTAAATACTAGTTTGTTTGGATTTTTTCAAAGTTCTAGGAAATGTAACCTTTCTGTCTGACCTTTTATACCTCCTATAAAACACTAGACTGGTATTTTCAAGTTGCATGAATAATTATGTTTAAAATCAATCATCAAAGTATGATGATGAAACTATTACAGTGAAGTTTTTATTTTGCCCTTCTGTTGTTGTTCTTCTTAATGTGTTTTTAGTTCTTAGGCTTTGGTTTTATCTCTAGAACAAAGTTGTGCTAAGAACTTGTAAACCTGAAAATACTTACTCAACAATTAAGTAATTGTCCTTACAAATACTTTATTGATGGGGTTATCTTTGCAGCTGAATGATAGTGACAGCTGGTTCCTGCCATAAAATGCAAAATTAATAGCAGAGGAAGTACTCAAGTTCAGTTTTGGAACAATAAATTTTTTCTTTGGGTTTATTACAATTGCTTGTTATTGGGCAGCTAAACTTGAGCAAGGTCACTCTTGAAAAATCCTGTGTTCATCAGATGGTGCCCTGACTGTAAACCAGAACAAAGCCAGATACTCTTACCCTCCATAAAACCCCCCAAATTACGACTATATGAGAAATGCATCCATTGGGTAAAAAGATGATACAATAATTTGGAAATATTTGTACTGACCAAGGATTTTTTTCATCAGTAGTGAGGTTCAAATGAGCAATCAATACTTCCAGGTTACTTTTCAGTTGGAGGGTTGTGCATCATCCCTTCTATCTATCAGTATTTTTAATGATTAAATATGAAGTGTGTTTGATGGGCAGCTTTGCCATCAGGACAGGCACCATCTTTTCTCCACTAACTCAAGGGAAATCTAAAAGCTCATGGCTATGAGACTTTTGTTTCCAGCATTTTAATATTTCCACTGTATGATTTTCAGGAAGTTGGATACTGTCAGGGAATGAGCCAGATCACAGCTTTGCTCCTGATGTACATGAATGAAGAAGATGCCTTCTGGGCCTTGGTGAAACTTCTCTCTGGTCCAAAGCACGCTATGCATGGTATGGAGTTTCATGTCAGTGTATTTAGGTTTCAACCTGTCCTATTTAAGCTGTAAATTATTTGAGAATGAAACTATTCTGTTCTGATTGGTCAAAAATAAAACATAATGAGAGCTTTATACTTGGGGGAGGTATTGGATGTTACTGGAGCTCTCATCCATAAGAGAGACTAATGGTTTTTATATGTGATATCTTTCAAATAGTTCCTAATGAAAATCAGATGATTTCCTCTTATTCTCTCAGGGAATGTAACCAATTGAAAACTGGTTATATAGACATCTATATAGTAATGAAATAGGAGTGGAAACCTAATACAGAATGTGTTAAATAATATTGCAGCTGTGCTGTTGTTTGGCAGGACAGGAATCTACAGTAAAAAATGGACTTGTGTCTAGGCATGAACTTCAGGCTTCTCAGTTTTATCTTTATCTCACACAGAATTTCCTGCTCTCATGGTATTGTTGCTCTCATCTGATTGGTATTTCCATAACAGATTTAGTATGATCTATGCATATTCCTTGGCTATTGGTGTGGAACAAGTCGAGGAATTTCAAAACCTTTGTGATGTTGCAGTTCTGGTGATTCTAAAATGCTGTGATTCTTGGAAGCCTGCATAAGTAAATGCCATCCAGAACTTGGGCTTTTTAGCAAATTTCCAACAAGCTCTAGCTGATTTTCCCTGCTGAAGAATTTCTCATTCTGTGATAGCTTCTTTCCCAGGCTTTTCATTGTTCCTGGATGTTCTCCACCCCGAAAACAGAAAGATAATTTGTTGTTTTTTTTCTGTTTACAGTTCTGCAAAGCTATTGACTTGGGGGGGATGGAAGAAAATGTGATCTGATGTCAATGTCATAAGTAAATCTTGAATTAATCAAATGTCAAAAGATTTTCTTGGAGCTTTACCCAATAATCACACAGACTAAAAGCATCTTACGAAAAAGAATTCCATAGATTTTGTAATAATCCAAACCTGCGCAACTGCACTCCTCAAAGCTCACAGAAAATTCTAGATTTTTCGGGGGAAGTAAGTCAAAATCAGCTCCTTATTTACCAAATCATGTGCATGATAAAGAAGAGGATAAACATAGGCAGATGTTGTAGACCTTCCTCCTTCCCTCATTTATTCCTGCCACACACCTGTCAAGTGATGTGAGAGGGAAGGAGAGAGTTTAGAGTAGCCCAAGGCTTGGTGAGCCTCTCCACAGGGCATATGAACCATTGTGCCTCAGCTTTATTATACACAAGAAACTGCCTTGGCAGTGCCTGTTAGGCAAGTTTGCATTTATAGATAGGTTGATAAAACTTTAATTATAACTCATATGTTCCCAATTTATCATTTATTAAATGTTGCCAACTAGTCTAAGGTTCTGCTTTCGGTAGGTTGGACCAGATAATCTCCAGAAGTCCCATCCAAGCTGGATTTCCTGTGATTCCTTGAATGTATCTGTTTTAAATATCATTGTGCATCTGTAAATATCACTGTAGATTCTGGAAAGGAAACTTTAAAACTGACTAAACTGATGTCATATTGCAGTTTGCACTTTCTATGTTCTTCTTTGGGGAAAGCAGCTTAAAGCACAGTTTGTCAACTCTTTAAAGTTTAAGTAATTTCAATTCCAGATTGCCAATATCCGTGAAGAACAACTTTTAGAGTTGCACTTGATGCCACTGACCATCAGATAGTTCTCTGAAATGGGCATTTCCCTATGGAAATCAGGGGGGTGGGTTAAGTAATTCAATTAGAATCATATTGGCAAGATTAGGATGGTTAAAAGCTCCTCCCCACAGACAAGGTTTTTCATGGATTTATTATTTTTCACTTTTACATGTGATACAGCAACCTGGAATACTTTTTGGATGGAGCCCATTAGCCAGACTAATTTCTAGTATAAAACTACTCTAAATCAAGAGATGAATTTGGCCTTTCTGATATTTCATATTGTATGGATGATGTGAAGTTTCTAAAAGATAAAATAGAGACATCTGACCCTGAAAATTATCTACTTTTTTGGGAGCTCTTCCCATTGATCTTTCTATAGTCTTAAAAATTCAAGATAATGAGTTGGTATATGTAAATGTGAAAGAGCAACCTTCCATGGAAAAAGAACCTTTATTGTTATTGTTGATGTCTAATTAGCTTTGATGTAGTCACTGTTTACAGTAAGAAAAAAACCAAATGCCTTGCCTGTGTTACTGAAATTTCCTAATATGCAGCCTGACATTTAAGTATTGTAGAATTTGCATTTGTATCTATGAAATAATAAATCTGTGTGAATTTGAGGTAGTAAATCTTGTGTCTTAGTGACTGTGCACTGAATTGCACAATTGTTAACTAGAAAGACTTTGCTTTTTGGTTTGGGACTTCAGTAAATTTTTTTTTTTAATTGCATGGCTAATATTAGTCTGTACTTGTTCTTCTGGTTTTCATACTACTTAAAATATATTGGAGTTCTTTTTGTAACTAACTCTGCTGATACCTCAGCTGGAAGAGGGTCTTTGAGTTTTCCTTTTCCATGTGTAATCACTAAAACAATCAGATTTTTTTATCCCCTTTGTTTCAGTTGTGTGAGCTCACAGTCTTTACTTATAATCATATTTGTCTTGCTAGAATATCCATCTTGTGTTTTAATTGTTTTTTTTCTTCAGTGCACACAGTTCTAGTAGATACCTATGCTGTTTGCCCTTCTATCATTAATTTTCTGGGCTATAATTTTAATTTTAGTGGGTGAGGGTTGTGATTCTTTTTTCGGTTTTCTTTTAAAGAATAATTATAAATGTGATTTCCACATGATCTTATATTGGTGTGACTAATGTAGGACTGATGGATCTTCTGTCATTTGTCATTCTGATCTAATAATAGTCACTAAGGGAATGTATTGATTGTAGCTATTTAGGCAGGAGAATGTGCATATCAAAATATTGTTATGAATATCTGTTCAGATCCAGTGGTCTTATGGAAGGATAATGTTCCTGGGGGCTTTTTTTTAATGTCATTTTACAGTACAAACACCTGTTACATGGTCATCTTCTTTTTTTAGGTTTTTTTATTCCTGGTTTCCCAAAACTATTGAGGTTTCAGGAACATCATGACAAAATACTGAAGAAATTTTTGTCCAAACTTAAGCAGCATATGGTAAGTATTTATTTCACTCTACAAGCAATGCTAATTTACAGCTGTCTTCCTTGTTTCGGTTCAAGTGAACCCACTAGATCAAGAATACTCCAACCCCAGGAAAAATGCAAAGTTTTAAGAGGCAGAAGTGCTGTTGGTTTTTTTATAGCCAAAGTTATGGTGCATCTTGACAAAGTTATGATAAAAATGGATCCTAAGAGTGATTAATTTGGGTTTCTGTCTCACTTTGGAGCTCTGAGTTAAGGACAATGTGTGGTTCTTCTATTTGGCCTTGTGTGAGCTTCTGTAAACAAACTGATGCTAGAACATTTTATCAGGGGTTTTTGTATGTTTAGCTTTGTGGTTCTCTGGACAGAGATGACTTTAGGACCAACCAGTTTTAATCTCTGTTTAAAAAATAACCTTTATAAGAGGTGTTAATGGTCCTTTAAAAAATACTTTATTTTCATGAAGCTACATGTAGAGTTTTATCTCTTCTAATGCTCTTAAATAGGAAATAATGTGCCTTTTTAAAATATTGGCTATATTTATTCTAAGAAGTAAATTATTTTTCTAATGGGAGAAAAGGGCCCTTGCAGTAGGCAACAAGAATTTCCTTTTTACAGTACATTGGTACTGCCAGAAACCATCTCCATTTCTTAAAATACAATGTAAGAGATGCTCACTTGTAGCAACACTTTTTTCCTCATCTCTTCTGTGAGTGTGTCACTAAAATGAGCCAATGTTAACTTCTGAAAGACAAAAGTAAAGCTTGCACATAAACCACAGGGATTTGGCCCATTGCTTATTCAGTGTTTCTGTAACTAACTTCTGGAATTTGGTCCATAATTTTTTGAAAAGCTGAATCTGGCAAGCATAGTATATGATGTTATCCCACAGTTAAAATTCAGGTTTGCTTTTCAGCTTTTATTTCAGCATTTCCTGTAACTGTGCAAAGGATTTTGAAGCTGCAGAGACTGTTTAACAATCTTTGAATGGGTGTCATACCTCATGGATTATCTGTGCTCTAGGGGAAGTTAGGCTCCTTAATCAAGAAATAAAATTCCTTATCAGGCTGCATCCTGTTAGAGGCCCAGTGGTCAAAGAATTTGGTTGTTTTCCAGTCATTTCTGGTGGATATGTATTTTTGTAAGGAAGTGCTTTCAGCTTTGGGCAAGAATTATCAGCCTTGCTACAGAGAAATGAAAGACTTAATGGATCCAGTGCCTGAACCTGGGTTGCTCCAGAATATTGATTTATTTTCTTGAGAGAGGATTTTATCCTCTACTCCCTCTGTCCCCAGAACATGATAAAAGTCTAGAATGTATTAATACTTCAGCACCTCCAAGTACATGTTCTTTAGGTGGTAAAATTGATGAAGAAAAGCTATAAAACCCAGAAATTCTATCTATTGGAGTGAAGTAACAGTGTCCTATATAGTTTAATTAATTATTTATGGTGACTATAGAGTACATTGGCCACAAGGGGAAAATTTTTTTTCATGGACAAGGCATTACTTGGATTTTTTGAAAGTATTTTTTCAACCTCTGTGTTGTTTGCAGGACTCCCAGGACATGCCCACCAGCTTTTACACAACCAAGTGGTTTTTCCAGTGTTTTCTTGATCGTGTGAGTATGTTTTTCTTTCTGTTGCTGTTTTTAATTGTGACTTGGGGCAGACTGTTTTCACAGCATTGCCTGATTCTGTCATTGCAGACTCCCTTTACATTAAGCCTCAGGATATGGGATATCTACATACTTGAAGGAGAGAGGATTCTCACTGCTATGTCTTACACAATTCTGAAACTGCACAGAAGTAAGAAATCTGTCAAACATTTGAAACCTAAACAGAGGTTCAGCTAGTTTTGTGTAGTTTGACCTTAATGTGTGAAAATCTTAGTTTCCCATGTGCCTTATGCTGCTTCTGACAGATATTTTTCATTCCTTATGTACAAAATGTTAAAAATCCTTGATTTATTAATGTGTGTGCATTGTGGGTTGATCTTGGCTGGATCCTGGTGCCCACCATGCTGCTCTATCCCTCCCCTCCTCAGGATTGGGGGAAGGAGAAAACAAAATGGACCTTTCCAGACACCAGTGCACAGCACTGTGAGGACAGCTGTGGGGAAAATTAACTCCATCTCAGCTGGGCCCAATGCAGTGTGATTGTCAAACAGAAGTATTTATTTGAGTAAGAAAGTTATTTGGGCCTGAAATCAGCTGTATTACTGACTAAACAATGGGGAAAAGTGTGGTAGTTTCATGGTTTGGAAATGGCTTCTTAGCCCCCACTAAGAAGGATTTAAATTAATCAAAAAAGCACACAAAGGATCAAGACTGTGCCACTAAATGCTGGAAATCTACCAGCAAAATACCTCAGCAATGAGGAATCACCAGTCTGTGTCACTTCATACCATTGTTTGTCCAACAATGTAATTAGAATCCAGAATTTCTCTAGTCTGCCTGTTTGACCTTCTCCTCCATCTCTTGACATTGGGTGAAGTAAAATTTGAGATTTTGAACAGCACCATCTAAGGCATTTATGCCTGATTCCCCAAAGTGACTTGGCATCCTAAGTTCCAAGGACCCAAAAGGCTTTTGAGGGTGGATGTTGGCTTCTAAATAGATTTGAGCATTTCTAAGGACAATACATTGTAGCTCAACTTTGAAATACCTCCTGTGGGACTTTGGCTTTCTGAGTGAAGTCATTTGACTCTGTGTAGATACAGAGGGCTGTGTGGGGCCCACAGAATCAATGTTGTAATTTCCCTGCTTATTTATCCTTCTTGAGCTGTGGTGATGCTACCTTACTGTCTCACTGGGATCTTTTCATTAGTTTGTTCATAAACAACTTTGACAAATGAAAAAGGTTATCTTCTGCATTATTGCACTTGAGAAAGCTAAACATTCAGAGGCAAATCATTAGGCTTAACATTTTGTTTTCTTTATTTGCAAATAGATATCTACTTGATTTTTTTTTTAATTCACTACTCTTTTAATGGGAAGACCTCAGGAAAAAGCCTGAGTGTGGATTTGCTTGCTTATTAAGTGCACAGCAACTTCCTCCATGATCAAACACTGAGAGAATCTCACAACAACAGAGGAGATGAGAGGGCTGGGAGAAAAGCTGGCTGGCAGAAGATAGATTCTGATTTGTTTTCATATTTCTTGTCTACCCTCAAAAACATGGATGGTATAGCTGTTCAGTCAGTGTCATTGTGGAATATGTGCCAAGAGCATTTTTATTACAGCACCAAAACATTTTTTTTATGGTTTCCATATTGAAATGACACATCTGAAACTTTTGATGACATACAAACAAATGATGAAAAAAGAGACATAGGTATGCAGTTACAGCCTTGCAATTCATATGGCCTTACTGCTGTGTCAAAAAGGAAAGAAAAATAATCTGAAAACTATAAAATGACTTTCAAAATATGACCTGAATTTTCAGAGAGCCTCAAGCAATGGTTCTGAAGTGTGAACTGCCATCATCATTTCATTGGGAGTTAATTCAGTTGTGAATGAGGGTACTGTAAATAGCGATTTTAAAAATGTTTTTCTGCTTTTCAGAGCTCCTAATAAGAGAGATGATGTATGTTGTACAGATCCACAGCAGTGGCTGTAAATTGAGGATGCAGGCTGACAAATAAAGACCTGAAGCTGTTGGACATGGGAAGGCTGAAGGAGTGACTTGTAGTTAGTTTTCTGGAGAGGCCCCTTTTTGAGAAACACTGTCCTAAGTAAAGAATAATGTATAGAAAGGATTTCTATGGTGACTTGCAAGTGAATTTTTAATGTATTTTTAGATCTCTGGTTGTAAAAATCTGTTATCTGCCTAATTAACAAGCATTTTTCATCCTACTTTGAAAACAGAAGCACCTCATGACTAAGGTACGTTTTTGAGTGTTCATTATCAAGATATCTTAATGTATAATGTAATATTTTCTCATTATATAGAGCATCTGATGAAGTTACAAATGGAAGAGCTTGTAGAATTTCTGCAGGAGTCTTTAGCCAAGGATTTCTTCTATGAAGATGACTTTGTAATAGAGCAGCTCCAAAATTCTATATCAGAATTGAAACGAGCAAAGCTGGATTTACCAGTAGCTGGTAAGAAATTTGCACATATGCAGATTTAGATATTTGGAGTTATTCACACATTGGTAATTTTTAAAATGTTAATTAATGCTGTTGAAAACTGTGCAAATACTTTCCTCTTCATCACTGCATAGATTTGGGGAGTTTTGACCCAAAAATATTTTACAGTGTAAAATCACCACTTTTCCTTTCATGAATTTCCTCATCTTTTGGTGTTTTCTTTACTGTTTTTAAGGTAATGGCAAAGCATTGTGAAAAATACCATGTCCTGGTGATTTTATTAACTTGAATTTATAAAACCTTTCTGAGAGAGGATCAAATATCAAGGTTTCAAAGTGTCTGAAACACTGCATTGTCTGAGAATCCAGTCTGTTTTGTAGATTGATTAGATGTGGACCAAACTTCAGGTCAAATAGCTGCTTTTGTTTGTCAAATACAGATTTTTAATTTATTGCAAGTGATAGACTTGCTGGATGCTAAATGGAATAGTTTTTATTATTTCTTTTTAGCCTTTGTGCTTTTTGCTTGCAGATAATATAGAGTTGTTTCATGTGGCCTTACTTATGAAATGTATAGAATCTCTTCTTTCTCTTAAGAGTCTATTCTCTTTTCTATCCCTATCTCCATAGTCTTTAATTAGAATTTTTCTTGTGATTACTCAGAGTCCTTTTACTTTATCCTGGCTAACTGTAGAAAAGTATGTGAGAAAATGTTTTTTTTAAAAATTACAAACAGGGCAGAATTTACCTTGAAGTAACTTTATTAAGTTTCTAGCTTAGCTTTCAGAAGTTAGGAAGTGTCAGAATAAAGATTGCCTGTGTAGCATTGTTGTCATAATTTGTTCTTTCATTAATGAACTTAATTTTTCTGGTTTTGTTGACATTATTTATTGCATGAAGTATTGGGCTGTCAGAAGTCCTCATCACAAGTAAATACCTGTTTTACCTGGTTCTTCAGATCTGTTCCTATGGAGTGCAAAGATGTTCTCTATATTTGCTTGTTATCTTGGTTCTTCTCAGAGTTCCCATTTCTCTTACTCCCAATTCCTGTTTTTTGCCCTGTTCCTGAAATTCTGTCCAGCAGAATTTCTTCCACCCACAATAGGTCTAAATCTACTTTCAGCCTTTGTCTTTTCATCTGTTCCTTCCCCTTTCTCACCACAGCATTCCCATTCTACCATCTCTCCATCCTTTTTCCCCAAGCTGAGTTTCAGTCTTGACTTTCTCTTCAGAACTTGTTGCTCTTTGTCCCCACACTTCAGGCAGGTGCTGCCTCAGGTGTCTTGTGCAGTGGTGACAAAGAAGAGCAGCTGTGTCCTTCAGCATCAGCCCCACACCACCACGGTACAAGGACACAGAACATGGAGTCCTTTCTGTTCAGTCCTAAATACAGAGTTCTCCATGGTCATGTTTGAACAGTCAGGGGGTTATCTCAACAACTTCAGTTGTTTGTAGATGCATAGATTTTTTTTAATGGATGTGGTAAAGTAAATTTCATCAGTGAAAAGTTGCACGTGAAACTGTGGTAGGGCAACAATTGGGAAAGATTTTTGTAGTTTGCTACTTGATGAAAGTAGTGTATCTTCCAGCCTAGGAAATCACATGCATGTAAGTCATATTGAGATTTTCTGTGGAAAATATGGAGTTCACTGGAAATTTTCTTGATGCAGAAGGCAGAAAGTCTGTTCCTAACTTACTTGTTTTAAGGCCTTTCTTTTGGTAGAACATAAAATGCCTTCAAGTGAAAGTTTGTTTGAGAATACTCAGATTTTCATAGAAAATTCAAGGAGGATTTAGACAAAAAAATCACCCCTTTGTGATAGAAAATGTGAGACTCAGTATTCTTGTGGATACCAACAGCAAGCAATGGTGACTGTGTCTTCTTCCTGAGACACTTTGGCAGTGGGATGCAGTTGTTTGGTTTCACACCATGCACACTTAGTTCTAACTTCTGATACAGGGAGCTGACAGCATGCTAAGTGTTTTGGGCCACATTACCAATTTTGATAGCTAAAGAAAAATCAGTAAAAAAATGTCTGTGTGTTGTTTTTTTGTGTTTTTTGTTTTTTTTTTTTCCTGAACATGAATAAAAAGGTTTAATTTAATTTCAAAACAGGAAGAGCAGAGCCAAAGTGAAGTGTATTTTGGTGCTGGAATTGAGCTTTTTCCTTTTTGATTTTGGATTAACCTGGGCTAGCCTTTCTGTATGTTTTTGATAGGGGTAGAAGGGAACATTATTTAACCTTTCACAGACTAAAAATAAAATGCCTTCATCCTAATCCTTGGGAATCTAGCTGATTTGTTTGCTCTTGTCTCTGAGTGAGGCTACCTCATTTGTTCTTCATATGAATTTCATAAGCCTTTGGTTTTATTTTTTAAAATTTTCTGCACTCTCTTAATTTTGGTTTTATTAATCACTGTCTTCAAGCAGTATTCTTTTTCAGGTTCTGAGCATTCTCTAGATATTCAGCTTTGCTCATGTTTTGTGGCAGGTTGATCCTGATAGGATACCAGGTGCCCTCCTCAGCTGGGCAGAGGAGAGAAAACAAAACAAGACTTCTGGAACAAGATAAGGACAGGGAGAGATCACTCAGCAAATTGCCCTCATGGGCAGAACAGACTTGAGGAAATTAACTGAATTTATTATCGATTAAATCAGAGTAGGATGGTGAGAAATAAAACTTCAATAAAAAACTTCCCCCACTCTTCCCTGCTTGGTGGGTTCAACTTCACTCCCATTTTTTTTCAACTTCTTCTTCCCAGCAGGACAGGGGGAAGGGAATTAGAGTTGTGATCAGTTCATCTTAAAATGTTTCTGCTGCTTCTTTCTCCAGAGGTGAGGACTCCTCACATTCTCCTCTTTCCCCAGGGTGGGATCCCTCCCACAGGCTGACAAAACCTGGCCATGCAACCCCCATGCTCTATGCTCTTTACTACCTTGAATTTCACTGTTTTTCTTCTAATTTTATCTAAAACATATGAAACTATTATGTGTGATACAGCCACACAAAATACCAGCATGCTCATTTAAGTATTCACTATAGCCTGAGAAAATAATGTTTATTTTAGTTTTCTCCAAAGCACTGCTTCTTGTCTTGCACTTTTTTTTTTTACACTGAGCAAAAATTACACCTTTAAGAACTAAAGTAAAAATGTGTATTAGGAAAAAGGAAAAAAAAATATATCTTCATCTTGCAGTTGCATCAGTATCAGTCATCCAGGAATAGCAGTGAGCTAATTAAGCTCGGTGGAATTTTCCATCTGGCATCCTTTGTTAGGCTGTATAGATTTTCCTGCCCTAGTAGGGTAAGCTGCAGTAGGATATTAAAAGAGGTAATAACTTTTGTGTTACTTTAAAGTGGATGTCTATTTATGCCTGATCTAGCTTTCTCTGGCTCACTTCCTCCATGGCTTCTCTCACTGAATTAAAGAGCTCCTTGTTCCCTTCAGAGCAGAGAAAGAAGGGACTTGTTTAACATTTTCTCACTGATAAAACCCTTAAAATGTCCAGCCAGAAGACATGGGTGTTAAGGGGATCCTGCTCATTTTGGATGCCAGGGAGAGGTGGTTTTGCTGCCTCTTAGTGGGGAGCTGGGCTTTTTGAGACCTTGGGGAAGGGAGGCTGTGACAGCTGTACATAGAAACTGTCCTTGAAGGTACCTCTCTGACACACCCTCGAAAAGAAGAAAAGGCATTTGGTATTTTCTGGATTGCCTGGAATGTGATGAGGGATGTCCACACCATGGCTGGTTCTTGAAGAGCACTCTCACCTAAATCTGTCTGACTTTACATATTCTCCCAATATAAATTCAACAATTTCTTCCTCAATTCAAGGGTGATGTTAAGACCATAATGAGAAGAATTTTCTTGGTATACACCATTGATTTCCAGAATTCCTCAATGCAAATTCTTTCTTTGTCTGTTGTTTAAAACAGCAGCTAAATTCTATAAATGCTCACAAGATATGGATAGAATTTCTGTCTTTGCTGTGATTTTTTTTTCCTGTAGGACTACATGAATAATGCAATGCTTAATAAACAGTATTTATATATGGATAGATTTTTATAGTGTTTGACTTTAATAAACAGAAGTGCTTACCAGTGGAAGTTCCATATTAAAAATATGTTGCTGAAAATACTTTATTAATCCCATGTTTTGTAAACAAGACAGCCAGGCCCACCTTCAAGGCATGAAGCCCCTCAGGTCTGGTCTTGAGACAATTTCTCACCTCTGTTTTAATATAAGGGTCCTGAAGAGGGTGGGCAGGGGGGTCCTGGGTTGGATTTTTATGACTGAAAGTTTAATAAACTTTGCAGCAGCTGAAGGCCTTAAATGTCTTGTACCTTAATTTTAAAGCAATGTTGTCAAATTTGCAATCTGCCTGTGCCCTTGTGATTAACTTTAAACTGCAGTTTTCTAGTTTTCCCAATCTTCACTGTATTCAGGGAAAACTAGCAAAGTTGGAATCTTGCATTTGCCATAAATTTTAAAATGTTTCTCTGATATTTATCTTTGAAGTTATATGTTACTAAATTTATTATCTATATCTTTAATTCAATGATCTGTTTTACACAGTCATCAGTGATAGTGCAGAAATGTATACTACCTCAGTAATCTATTAAATAATGTCTGTTCTCTCCTCTTAATGAGCCTTTTGACAGCCAAAACAGTAGAAATATGTAAATCAGCTTGACTTTCCTGTTTCTGATGGTGTCTTTCTTTTGGTTGTGTTTTGTTTCAGAGGAATTTTGGATTTTTCTCTTGTACTTCAAGAAAACACAAGTAGCTATTTCAGACAATGCATTTCATGCTTTAATTAACTAATCTATTTTTTGGCCTTGTTTCTTGTGTGATGCAACTACTTTACTATGAACTAAAATAATATGTGGAGTTATACTAATATAGTTAGTATATATCCTTAGTAGTTTTAGACTTTGCATAATTTAAAAATCTTTACTGCTTAGAACTTGCATGATCTTTAAACACACTATCCAGGTGGTTGTGTAGGTCATTGTTCATATTGCTGTTTAAAACTGACTTTTCAAGGAAATATATTTTCTGGAAGAAACGTGGAATTAGGAATGTAAAGCAGTGGTTAATTTTAGAAATTTCTTTTTTACAAGAGCACCTTACAGACATGCAGCTGGTCACCTGTATCTTCTGGCTAATAACCAAATCTGTTAAGAGTTCAGTTCTTTATCTGAGTGCAGATGTTTATAAAATAAATTTTCCTTACTGTCAGTACCATAAAAATGACACAGCTGCAAGAGAGGCATACAGTGCTTTTAGTTCTCCCTTCAGGTTGTCCAGCAGTATTTCATTTAGCAACTCCTTTGCCAGTGATGGCATATAAAGGAAGGGGGAGCAGAGGTTGACTTTGACACAGAAGCTTGAGCTTCTAGTGCAGACACTTAAATTTCTTTAAAATTCTCTTGGACTTGCAAACTGAAGAAGATGGGATGTCACTGATGGAAAATAAACACAAAATTTCAAGATGTCATTTTAAGAGTTGTTTTTATGACCATTACCATCCTTGAAAATTGTGTTAGAAGAGTCAAAGTGCATGTATTCTGGTGCTGAAATTAAGGACTAGACTGTTATTCACTGGAGAGAGCACTTAAAGCACTTTACTCCAATTATATGTCTGCTCCTCGATGCACGAGGCTGTTAGTGCCTCCTGAAGCAATTATCTGTAAAAGTCTTGTAGTGGAGATCGACTTCCACTGGGTGGTGGCCAAGGCTTGTTTGAGCAGGAGGAAGTCAAGAGGCAAACTTTCTTTAATATGGCTTGTGTTTCTTACCTTTTGGGGAACAGTCAGATCTGCTCATATTTGCTTTGCTCCTTTTCATGTCAGGGAATCTGTTTGCCAACAACAAACGAGCACCTGATTGTTCTTGTTTTGCTTAAATTGTCTTCCTCTACTTCCATTGTTCTCCTTCCTCACCCATTTTTCACCCTATTTCTTTTGTTGTTTGCTTATTTTATGCTATACTACATAGAAGCCAACTAAATCACTACCTTTCTTTTAAAGGAAAAAGAGAAAATCTATAGTTCCTGCTCTGTAAACTCTGATACAAGTTATTATAGTGCTTGTTTTTGTGAAAAGCCAGTAACTAAACTGTCTACAAACCTACTCTGTTGAAGGAAGGAAGGAGAGAAGGATGAAAATAAGAGATATCCATATCTCACAGGAATACTGGCAACTTGGGAAAAATCTCATTACTCAGATCGCTTCAGAGAACAAAAGGACATTTAGATGATTGTACAGGTCAAAACAATCACAGCTGAACTAGACAGCTTTTTCTTAACTTCTAGTTTTAAAATGCTTTCAATTCTTGTAAATAAACATCACAGATTGTATAGAAAAGCACTTCTCCCAAAGGTACTTCTTGTAGAATTCGGCAGTTTCTCCATTTTTCAGTCAGATAGATATGTCCAGACAGTGAATTAACTCAGATCTGGGATCATCAACACGAACAGATACTCAATTGAAATTCCTTTAAAACATCCAAATAAAATCTCTTTGTGCTCAAGTCTGAGGAGTTTGAACAGTGAGTGCAGTTGAAGTAGTAAAGGAGATGGTTGAGAGCTGTGTGTGAGGCTTTAGGCAGATTTGGAGTGGAAAAATGATAGATAAAAGAAATGGGACTTGAAGGAATGGATGCTTTTGCATGCTTGTCTGGTGAGCTCTTTGTGTACCTCTTCAGGTACAGATGTTTGTTGTGAATTGGTTTCTTTTGTTTGTTTTGGCATTATAATTTCTTTTCCTCAGCTTTTTGCTTTTACTCCCTTTTTTCTTTCTTGCTTGCTAGCATGCTTTCATGCAGCATCCTTGGGTTCTTGCTGTTATTGCTGATAGTGGACTGCTTAAAGCATTCCCCAACACACTTGGCATGTCCTTTGTGCATTTGAAGAGTGTCTCATTGTAGTCATATGCATGGTGGTAATTTGGTTATCCTCTACTTGTTTATTTTGTTAACTTTTTTGGAATTTCAGGAGTTTTTTGTTTTTTTTTTTTTAAATTTCTTGTTTCACTGGAAGTGGCAACTGTGCATGTGTGTATGAGTATTTATGTATGATCTGTGCAGTTCTATTAGAATTAAGTAGCCATTTTGCAGTTTCAAAAAATTTCCTTTAGAAGATGATTGGTTTGCAAGATGTCTTTTTGCTGCAACATCATAGATCCTTATACAATTCCTTTCCTCCCAGTGCTTTTGATGGCTGGGGGTGATCAGTGCTGAAGCACCTTTGAACCAGAACAAGGCCTGTTCTGGTAGCCTTGATTCCTGAGTTGGCACCTCCAGCAGTGTGGCCTTGCTTAGTTCCACAAGCAGGCGTGGGTGACTTAGCAACCAGTGCCACTTCTTTGCATCCAAGGTCAAGTTAAACCAAGTTTTGTGGAAGTCTTGTGTCTGAGGTTCAACCTGTATTTTTGCTTTTCCCCACTGAACCTTCTTCCATGTGTTCTCTTTGTTCTGTATTTTGTTTTCCCTGACAGCACTAAGCTCTGGTGTTACCAGCCTTTAAACATGGTATCATGCTGTTAAAATGCAGAGGTTTTCTTCTAAATGAACTATTGTCTTGCAACACTTTCCTGCTTACTCAGGATGTGAATTAATGTTGAGTTCTAACAGTTTCACTACAGGCATGGCAAGATTTCTCTGACAGTCATTTTACAACTGTGATTCATGTTACAGGATACATCACCTAGACCATGCAGCCCACGTATGCCTGGTTGTAAGGTGTTCCTTTACCCTGAAATGAGGAGAAAAGGTGACACAAAGCAGCCTCCATAGAATTCAGTAAAAATGTCTGCAGTACTCTCACTTGGGTTTATTAGAGCTTAGTGGTAATTAGGAAACCTTAAGTGTGTGAAATTAAACACCAAAAACTCACAAACCCCACCTTTATTGTGCAACTAAGTATATTTACAGGATCTCCTATTGCTCTGTAGGCATTTCTTAGAGTAAAAGCTGTGAGAAAATAAATCAGTTCATGCCTTTGATGACCCTGGGCAAATGAAGGAAGCATTGCAGCTACCAGAGGAACTGGTCTTCAGGTTTTTATGTATATGACTAGAATATTTTAACTTCAGGTGTGGGAAAAAAAGTAAACACTTTTTCTAAAGCACATCTTCCATACAAGGACAGGAATGAAATGATTTAGTGATGTTGCAGAGCCATTTTCTTGTGCTATTCCATAGCTACTTTGGATCTCCTGGAGGCTATAAATGGATTAGCAGCCCATAAAGATTAGTTCTGTATGATTTAGATGGCAGGTTTTTGGTATGTATTTTGTATGTACCAAAGTATTGTTTCTTAATGCAGTCTTCATGCTATTTTCACATTCAAGATTAGTAAGACTGAAAGCACTGCAGTCTATGGTTTAAGTATCAGGAATACTTATTATGTGCAAAATTCACTTTTATTTAAGAGACAAGATATTCAGCTTTGCCTAACGGTGTGTTTGAAGATGCAGATGGAATTAGGTGATACCAATGCCTCTTGCCAAACAGAAGCAAGTTCAGAAAGTGAACTATTCATAAAGACTGAAGTACAATTTTGGAGAGGCTGGTGCAGCAGTCTGTGTATTGCAGAGCTCTTAAATCATCTCTTTTACAGCATCTGTGCAGCTCCTTCCTTTGTCCCCTCATCTGTTCTTCCAGTGGTGGAATATTCCCTTGCTGGGGGGTGCAGGTCTGAGAATCCTGTTCCAGATTTTATTTGGGAATAGAGTTGGGCCCATATGGAAAGAGACCAAACATCAGACTTACAATTCCAGGAGCTACTCAGTGGAGCCTACTGCTGAGGCCTGGCCCCACTGTGTGAAGTGAGGTTTCTGAAGTTAATTCTGAAACAAAGCATAGGTTTCCATATGACCTTTGGCACTTATGAAGAAAAATCAAGAAAACACTAGTTTAATTGTTTGAAATCTAGGCTGTTACTATTAAGTGCATTTATTTAATTGTCTTATTTGACTGCACCATTGTGTTCTTCTCTGCTGTCCTGCAATGGCCTGGCTGGCTCAAACTCAGAGTTTTCCTTTAGTTTATATAGCAGCTGATCCATGCTGGTAGTTTGTTACTCTGTTATAACAAATAACAGTGACCTTGGCTGCTGCCTTTCCTCCGTGTATCTGTATCATGAACCACTCATCAAAGATTGAGCTCCTGCTCATGCCTGTATAAATGAACATAGCTCACTTGTAACTACAGCACTTGTCAGGGAGAGACATTTGTGTGTATTCACTCCTGTGAACCCTTATAGACCAAAAGAATTTATATTACAGATAGCTAGAAAGTGAGGTGCTAACTCTCTGATTTCTGATGGGAAGAGATTCTACAGTCCTTGCCTTAGGAAGAAGCAGAGAATGTATAAAATTATTTTACCAACAGCCATTTTATGTAATTTATTTTGCATAGCATTTCAGCAAGGGTAGCCATTTCTTTTTTCCTCCTTACAACAAAGCTTCTGCTTATAAATAGATACACAGTGAATAGAACTTGTTTGGTAATGCTGACTTTAAACCTTTTGTGTTTTTTTTTTAATGCTGAACATCAAATGAATTAAATCTAGATGAATGCATTTAATGAGAAGTGCATGACCTTTTCTTCTTATAATGGGAAAGTAATGGATTACACAAATAAGTTACATGCAAGTAGATATGATAAAATACTTTGGCTGTGATTATGAAGGGCATTGACTGCTAAGTAGGAGGATTACAGTAGAAAATTTGATGTGAATTGTTCTGTGAGCAGCATTGAGCCATGAAACAGTTCTTTATTGTTTCTGTATGTCAGTGTGGGTTGCTCTGGGTCCCCACACAGTTGACATTTACCACTGGCTGTTGCAATGTGGTGAGCTTCAGTCTGGGAGAACTTTCCATTCATGTCCTTGTTCTGTAAATGATGTCCTTGTGTCCTGCAAAACCCATCCATGGAACACTCAATTGAAACCATGACGTAGCCAGTATTGGTGTCAGCTGCTTCAGTTCTGTATTGATAGAAAGATGAACTGAAAAAAAGATTCTGTGTATAGAGCCTTTTACTGGAGGTTTTTAATACTGAGGATGAAATTTCTAGACAGGAAAGGGTTTAGGGGGAACCAGGTCTTAATTGTGTAGATGTTAACGAGGAGCTCCACCCAAAAACTGAAGTGAGAGACACTTCAAAGATGTCATCTGGGAATTCTGTGCATGTGAGGAAGAGCTGATGGTTTGGCTTCCTAAAGGTGAACATTAAAGGATGAATGAATGGAAAACAATCAGTTGGGAGAGTAATACTGGGCAGGATTTTTAAAGTGGACAAAGTATTTTGCTGAAGATAACAGTGTGAGGAGGGTTCTGTATAGAGTAGGTCCTATAACCAACATATAGCAAAATGTGGGGTTTTTTTGTTTTTTTTTCAGTGTCATGATAGAGCAAAAGCTTGGTGAGATTGCATCAGCTGTAGGAAAGAAAAACTGGTTGGGATGAGAGGCTAAAGAAAATCTGTGCTCCATGTCAGTGTACAGAAGAACCTTTGAGATGTTCAGCAGAATGGTGACCCAGAGAGAGGCCCAGTTAATTTATAGCTATTTGTGCTTGCATGACAAACAGATCAAAGAAGGCTTCTGCACAAAGGTGAATTTATGTTATTCCTGTTCTTGTTTTAGGTAAAGAAGATGAATTTCCAAAGAAGCCACTGGGGCAGATTCCATCAACACCTTCGTCTTCTGTGCTTAACTCCACTCCAATGCTTAATGGACAGAACAGTACTGGTACACAAGCAGCAAGAAGGACAGAGAGAAGACCATCCATGGAAGAAGAACCAGAAAGTTCATCAAATGACCGAAAAAGAATTAATTCTGTGGAAAAGAAACCTTCCTTAAAACAGCAAAAGATTCGACCAGTGGAGGCACAAAACAGTTTGCCTAAGAATGAGGTAGATACCAGAAAAAAGCCTCAGCCAACAGAGCAAGACAACTCGAAACTGTACAATAATGCAGCTGCTAATCAAAATTCTAATGCTACTTCCAATACAAGAAGGGAATTTGTGCCTAAGTGGAATAAACCATCTGATATCAAAATAATGGAAAAGACAATGAAACTTACTGCAGAGGTGAAAGGGAGGCCAGTAAACCATTCTGGTTTGGGCCCACCACCAAGTCCTGGAGAAATGCAGCCTTTGAATGTAAAGCAGAAGGTGAGGGTTTTGGATGCTGACGAAGGTAAGCGAGGGTCTAACGCATCTCAGTATGACAATGTTTCAGAGGATGAAACTGAGAATGAGAACCTTGTTGAAGAGATGCTTGAGAGAGCTCATCCACCAAGTCCTGGACATGTAGCATTTTCTAATAGTCCAAGAAAGCAAATGGAAAAAATACCAGCTCCATTAAAAATACCCAATAATTACACCTTCATTTCACAACCCAGATCTCCAAAATACCCATCTCAGTCTGACGGTCCATCTCACGGACTGAACGTAAAACAGCCACTGCCAGGTTATAGTAACCCCCCTACTTACTATGGGAGTTCTCCAAAGCATGTTTCCAGTCTAGGCAATACAAGTTCCGCACCTCTGCATTACCACGGCAATCGGCCCGGCCCCTCTGGAAGGCCATACGCTCCTTTCATGTCAGTAGATTATTCCCCAAATAAACTGCAAATGAATTCCTATCCCGCCAGTCGCCAAAATCCTCTTGCACCAGCCCCTGCTCAGACAGAAGTCTCTCTTGATGATGCTTACACCAGCAACTCGAGGTCCTCCCCAGGTGTCAAGTTCATAATCCCTCCAGCAGATTATTTACCAGAGGAGAGAAAGTGGCCGGACGCTGCCTACATCTACAGACACGAACCCTACAGGCAGCCCTGGAGCCAAGACCTTAACAAAGGCCACTTGGATCATTTCCAGAAACACCAGCATTTTCAGCCAACACCTTTACAAGACCGCAGTCTTCCCGCTGTTTCTGTGGATAGTCCAGGGAGATACAGGACTTCCCCAGCCTTTGAAGAGAATGGTTCCCCACAGTACCAATATCCAAGCCCGTCAGCTCAAGCCCAACACTATCGGAACAGAACTGATGGATTGTCTATGCACGAATCTGTGCTCCTCTGAGAGCCTGGCTATGCTTAGTAAAATGGCAAGAACCAAAACCAGTTGAACAGTGCTGTGTTAGTAGTATCCACCTCAGTTCTCTGAAATGTGGGTGGTTCGTGTGAGTTCAAAAATAACGACACTATTTCAGAGATGTTTCGGACTTTGGTTGAAAGCTGGTGGAGTTCTTGGACTTGCATGGAAGCTACTGGAAGTGATCTAATGCACATAGCAATAAGCTCATATACACCATGTGGTTCATGCTGTTGTCTCTCCTTACATTTTAAATAACTTGTGTTACAATCCTTCTGCCTAAAACCTGTAACACACTGAAAAGTTTTATTTTAACTGACATTGTTAATGCACTGTACAGATGTGTGTGTGTGTGTGCCTGTGTGAGTGTGCACTCACAGTACACAAACTCATACAGAAAAGAGCTAAAGAGTTTAAATTTAAATGCATTTAACTTTGGGCAAAGCTCGTGAAGTACTTTTATTTCATATTAATTTTTCTTTGTAATTTATTTGAGAAGCCATTCATTTTGAATGGGAATTTCTGTCATTTTTATACAGCTGCCTCAGCATCTCAGTATCTGTTCTGGGCAGGAGAGATGCTTTGGGGTTATTAATTTAATCATAAGTGAGAGTTAATTTCCTCTCCTTTGACTACTGTTTGTCATTTTCCTCAGCAGGAAGGAGCAGGCAGGCAAAAGCAGAAAGCCAAAAATGTCTCTCTAATCTGGCTAAGAAATGGTGCTTAAATTCAGGGCAGTGTTTAGGGGTTTTTAGGTGCATCAGAAGTGGAGATTTTGTACCTTCTCACCCAAATCTACCTTCAGAATGTCGTTCTATATGCAAAAGACTGGAGCACAGTGAGACTAATGCCAGATACAGAAATGGTGCTGCACCCTTCACTTTTTGCCATGCTGTGCTGTCAGACTAAAACTGGTTGCAGGGCCAAATCTCACAGGTATCAGAGAATTGCACAGCTCGTTGACACCTCTGTGAAGTGCACGAAGGAGTTTGAGCTTTGCTCCGGGCTTGATATTCCCTGAGCTGTGTGAGTATGCAGTGTCCCTTCTCTTAAGCTTTGTGGAGTGGATTCCGTTGTGTTTTTCCCTTTTTCCCCCCAAACTGCCGGCAGGTTCCTGTCTGTGATGGGGCGTGTGCTGCTGTGCCGTCGGGCTCACACTGCGCGGTGCTTTACACTAAAATGACCCTGACTGTTGTTAACAGGAACCTTAAACTCCTGCTGATGTAAGTAATTCTAATTAGCGTTTGCAGCCTTTTCTACTTCGTGTTTTCCTTTCTTTGACTGTGAATTGGGGGTGGAATTAAAAGCAGGTGAAATGGCACGTGTAGGATGGAGCCCTGCGAGCTGCAGGATGCGCTGACCTCTCGCCGGGAGCTGAGGCAGAGGAGGGTCTCGCCAGGAGAGGTCCTTGGAGTGCTGAACAGAGAGATTTCTTTAATATTGAAGTACTGAACATTGGTATCAACATCAGTTTGCAAGGTTGTCCTGTTCCCTTTTTGTTTTGTAAGGCTTGTTAACTGAAAACATAGAAATGGATATTATTTTTTTTCCTTTAAAGAATGAGCTTTAGTGCCTATTATTGCTGCAGGTTGGCTCTGTAAGTTTTAAGGTACAGAAGTAAAACAATTTTTACAAATGGAAGTAACATTTACTTAGTATGTTTCAAAACATTTTTTTTTGTGTATATAACGTGTCTGATGTAATTTTTAATAACTGGGCAATTTTATATTTTAAAAATTGCAAACTGCAGCGAAGTAACTGTAGCCAAGCACTACACTGAAATCCTAGACTAAAATTGTGAAGATAAATATGACTTGGGCTTACTTTAGTTCTGATTGCTTACAGCAGCTTAGAAATGTATGTATATAATATTGTGGCTAAATGTAATAATCTCAGTGTTTAATGATGTTTCTGTAATTCATAACAAGGCTGTACAATTTATTTCTGCAAACAACATGAGGCTCCAAAATATGTATCAGCATTAGTAAATACTGTAGATTTTTATATATAAAATATATACACACTATTTTCTTATTTCATCTGCAACAGTTTTATAACTGTGTACCCTATTTTGATGTGACTGTATTTTTAACATGTTAAAATAATAATAATTAAGCTTATGTTGTTTTGTCTTTCTTCTTAATTAGTTTATTAGCTCCAAACTGGACTTTTGCTATTCTCAGCACAAATAATTGCTTTTCATAAATGAATCATATGTATATATATGATGTATCCTGTTTAATTTGTACATGTTTATTTTTAGACTAAGAAATGTGGATACAATCTATAGAGTGCCTTTTCATTATTGCAGAAGTGGCAAGATTATTGATTATAGTTTATTACACTGCTAAACCTTAGCCTATCATTTGCAAAAGCTAGGAGCATAAACTGTGATCATAACTTTCTGGTTTTGTTCTAATAATCTCACCCAATACCAGTTTAAAACAGAATTGTTGGCATAGGGAATTTGCAAAGTTGCATTGATCAAAGTGCAAAAAAATAGTCTGACTGTGGCTTCTGTCTCTCACGTTTGGAGGATGCTACTGAGTTGTTGTTTTTTTTTTTTAAAAATGGCAACCCAGCCTTGTGTTATCTTCTTGTAGAGCAAAATACATTTTTATTTTAATTTAACTGGACAAATCACACTCAAGGTACAGCCAGATTTGGGTCTGTTATTCATACCAGTAACAAAACCCACTTGATGCAGCGTGAAGTGAGACACAGCTGTGCCAGTGCCTTGCTGATGGAGGGGCTCATCTCAGTGTCAGGGGTTAGATATCCTCATAAGAGCTCTGCTGTTACTGTTTTCTTTGATCTGAAAACAGTGGAGTGGTAAGTATCAACATAAAATATTTGAGTTCTTTTTTTTTCTTCCTATGGTTTCATAATTTTCCAGGATCTCGGCTTTGAGCTGTATAAACTGTAGGTTTCTTGTCCAGGTTAGTTGTCACAGCTTTTGCTGTGGTTGGTGAGACAAATTCAGCATAGGTATTTGGAGAATTAACACAGAAGACAAAGTAAGGAGACATGTCTAACTTGTGCATGGCAAAAATTTGATGAAAATAAATAATTAGGTTTTAAGGGAAAAAGGAGGACCTTGAGTATATGCTGTGGTTGTTTTTCCTTTCACTTGGATGCTCTGCTAGATTAGATCTAATGACTTCAGTGTGGTACTGAAGCATTTCAGTCTTGTGCAGTACAAATTGTGGCCATGGAAGAAAGACAGGAAGGATCATTGTATCTTAACCTTTTAGGTGAGTGGGATGTGATTGCAAGATCCAGAGGCTTGCTTACCCGTATAACCAAGATATGTTATGCACTGCAAGTGAAGACAGAAGCCATCCCTCCTCCTCCTTCCAGGGGAAGATTCTGGCATCAGATTTGGTGATGAATCTGAATCTGAACATCCACTTGCCCTGGCAGCTAAGGGAGAGAATCTGACTTCAGGAAAATTCTTTCCCTTTCCCCAGATCCATCTGTGTCCAGTCTGCAATGCTTTAGGGAAGGCAACACCAAGGAAAGAGAAAACCTGTTTAGCCAGAAGTTTGTTAAGGAGAGTATTCCCTCCTACAGTGCTGATGACTACCTAAAGCCTTAAAGCATGATGTTGCTTGCAATTGTTTCAAAGTTATTATACTGGAGTGGACAATCCTGCTTTTCTCAGGGCCAAGATGTGTAAATGCCAGTTACCTCTGTAATATCTGTCAGCAAGATGGATCTCTTCTTGTAAAAGTAAGTGCTCTATCCTCACTATCAGTAAAGTTTCAAGACAGCCAGAGATTTTTAGAAATCATGGAGGATGCAGAAGAGAAGTACCTTATTGCTCGTCAAAGATACATCATTGTAATAAACCACAGACTAATTCCAAAGTGAGATGCAAACAGTAAACAACATTGAAATATCAAAAGACAAAACAGCCTTCCAGTGTGGAGAAGCAAATCCAAAGCTTCCCTGAGGTACATGCACATTTTCCAGGGAGATTTTTCTCAAGAATCCTATCCTGAATTTCACATCATCCTCAATATGACTTTGAAATGGACTTGCAAATTGCAGACTCTTTTTTTTAATCTCCCCCTTGGGTGGCATTACACTGCATGCACAAAGAAGAATACTATTTAAAATATGCCATCAAACGCCCACCGTTTCATTTCCAGCAGAGAACATTCCACTTTTGATACTTCAGTGAGAGGAAAATATAATCTTTTTTTGTAGTCCTTTAAATACTGCATTTTTGTAAAGTTCTGTAAAGGTAGCATAGTTACAGTTTAACAGCTACTTAACCAAGTATCATTCAGGCTCCTCTTCAGATCACATGAAGCTACTGCATAATTTGCTGCAGTTTCTTTTTTCTTTTGGGCAATATTAAGACAATCCAAATGCTTTTAGTGGCAGAGTTGCAATGATGAGATGACTAGGCCAGCAACTGAAATTGGAAATATAATTGCAGTCATTTTGGAATAGCCTTTAAGTGGTTGCCAAATCCTGGGAAAGACACCATTTTCTGCATTCTTTGTGCCAAGAGAAATTCTTACTGCAGCACGGAACACGTAGGTCCCTCTCCTGAGTGGTTTGATTTTCTCTGCTCACACCAACTTGTGCTTATGGAGTTAATATGTTAGTAGAAAATCAATGGAACTTTTAGAATGAATAATCGGAAAACAAAGCTATCTTGTTCTGACTTTTCTTTCTCCCTTTTTTGTTTGTTTTACTGATTTTATTGTCAGCCTTGTCAAGGTGAGCTGTGTGTGATGTGATTCTTCTGTCTTCTTTCTCAAATAATGTGCCAACATTTGTTTTTCAGAGCCTTTGTAATGCCTTTTTGCTGCTGTTTCCGCTGTATATCAGAGGTTATTGTTTGCCTCTTCATCTTTTCCTTTCTAGATTATGTGCAAATTAAGGGAACAAAAATTATATTCTCAGTATTGTAGTTGGTCAGAAATTCTCCAGGAAGGGTAATTCCTGACAGATCCAAAGTCTAAAGTCGCTTCTGCTTGTGGTCAAGCACCAAAAACCATATTACACAGAGGCCAAGGAAGAATTTTTTTGCAAAATGCTGTGTCCTGCCACAGAAACATACTAGCTTGGAGCTACAGCTGACCTCCTGCCAGTCTAATATGTTTGATTTGGTTAAGTAAATAACCCATTTCCTGGTAATGCATTGCTTTTGTCAGATTTTTCTGCTGGAAATGAGGTAAAGAATTGAAGCCTGGAGTGCCTGAGCTCCTCTCTGTAATTAGTAGAACTGAAGTTGGCTTTTGGTTCAAACCATCCACCTCAATCATTGTATTTGTAAGTTGAGCAGTATCTTTTAGAATTATTTGTGGTATTGTCCCTTAGGACTTGGGTTTTTTCAATACCAGAAGGTCTGTTAGATTACTTTGTCTAATCTGTGCCTTCTTTTTAAAATTCCCTGTTCCCATATTTCCTCCAAGAGATCTCAGATCTGGGAATGACACCATAGGTAGTAAGTGATCTCCAGGGCTACCATCAGGTGCATTGGATGGTATTTTCAGGCACCTTAGTGCTCAGCATGAAAACTGGGGTTTTGCAATGCAGGTAAGTGGAAAAGCTTTACTGGTGCAAGGCTTCCCTTGAGCCCAGCAGCAATGTGTGTTTTGTAGTAAAACTCACACAACTTTGAAGCAGAAGCCCTGGTTCTCAAACATGGTGATGCTTAACTGCCTTAACCTTTGGGAGTGGAGTTTGGTACTAAGCTTGTTTCTAGCAACACCTGGGTTTTCTTCCTCTGAAATTTCACAGGGAAGGAAACAAGGATCATTGAGTCTGGCTCCTGGCCCTGCACAGGACACCCCAAGAGTCACACCATGTGCCTGAGAGCATTGTCCAAACACTCCTCAAACTCTGTCAAGCTTGGTGCTGTGACCACTTCCCTGCAGTGCCTGTTCCAGTGCCCAGACACCCTCTGAGTGGAAAAATCTTCTAGTATCCAACCTAAACCTCCCCTGACACAACTTCAGGTCATTCCCTGTCACTGTCACCACAGAGCAGAGATCAGTGTCTGCCCATTCTCTTCCCCTCACAAGGAAGCTGTAACTGCAGTGTGGTCTCCCTTCAGTCTCCTCCAGGCTGAGCAGACCAAGTGCCCTCAGCCACTCCTCACGTGGCCTCCAGACCCTTCACCATCCTTGTTGCCCTCCTTTGGATGCTCTCTAATAGTTTAATATCTCCCTTACATTGTGGTGCCCAAATCTGCACACAGTACTCAAGGTTGGCAGAATCCTGGCTGAAGCACATCAGGAAGAGCCTGTGCTGTCAGAGAAGGAGGAGTTGGGTGCATTCTGGAAGTCAGCAGTTTCAAATTCCTGGACACAAGCCCCATAAAGGTAACGAACAAACTGGGTGCTGTGTTTATATTAAAGTGGTTTTCAAACAGCCCACTTGGCCTCAGTGTTCCTTAGACATGACTCACCCAATCAACCTTTCAGTCTCCAAAGAATGTGTTAGAAGATGTTTTTTTGACATCATTTGTTCAGACCTTGTGTCTGGGACTCCTGAAACCCTTCAGAGTACTCTCCCTTTTTGTTCCCCAGGTTTTACTGTGTCAGATTTTTTCCATCTGAGCTTTTTCAATTCCAGTAGAGATGTCCACCTGTTTGCTTCTCCAGTGAATGAGTTTTCTTTCAATTCTTGTGTCAGCCTGTCATGAGCTTCATGCTTTGTGTCAATTCATTGCATTCTCCAATCTGTCTCAAAGTCTGTCTTCAAGGTGCAGCACTGTCACTTTGCTTTGGAGAAAACATTGAAAAGGGGACAGAGTACATGATTTGGAGATCATAAAACAGAAATTATGAGTGTAAAAGCCAATCATAAGCACTTCAGAAAAGTCTCTCTGGTGGTTGTGCTGTGAGCAGTACCTGTATCATCATAAGTGATAGAGGTCCTTATCTATTACCCTGTTAATTGGAAGGGCTGGGATGATCAGTGGCTTTGCTGAGCTCTTTCCCCCAGTGATACCTGGCTTGTGTGGGAGGTTGTGTCCATGATTTGACAATTTGATGCTGGTCAGCACAAAGGAGCAAGTCAGCCTTTATTGGATGGCTGAGCACAGAATTCTCTGATAGATTTCATCACATTTAGGGAATAAAGAAGGAATAGTCTCTCCTTGCCATAGAATGAGTACACTCACAGTTACAGAAAGTAATTTGTGGCTGCTGGAATTGTAGAGAGCTATGCCCCAACTTTTTTTATGCTCTACACTGGGATTTTGCCATGCAGTTGTGCATCCACATGGGCAGTGTCCATCCTGCCTGCTCCCATGGCTTTGCTGGTGGGCTCAGTTTCTCTTGGGCAAACCAAGTCTGACAGCAGAAGAAATTAGCCCCTTGTCTGCTCTAAGTATTTATGGCCCCTTCTGGGTGCTGGGTGCTCCTTCTGGTGGGGTTTATTGGTTTTGTGACAAAGCTTTAGATTATATTAAATTTTCACATGTCCTGGTCTGCCCCGCTCTGTCCAAATTATGCCAGATACTAAAGGAAAGGGGAAAATCATGAATTCTGGAGTTCTGTGGACTTCACCTGCTGGAAGTTGTGCAGCTCTGTCTGCTTCCCACAGAGAAAAGTTCTGGTAGCAGAACTTCAGAAAGGAACAAAATAGTTTTGCTCTTTAAATGCCATTATAAAGCCCCACAATTTCAGTGACTGGGTGGGGTGTCACGCTGGGCACACATTTATCATTGTAAATGTTATGTCTGAAAGGCTTTGAAATGCTTTCAGAACGTGTGATTTTGGGCACATAAGCACTTTTATTATAACCTTCATGTTGCACTCAATAGGGTTGGTCAGGTGATGTTTTTCCCTGTTCATTTAAGTGGTTTCTTACAGAGGCCTTTGAGTTCCAGAATAATGTTCTGTGCAACCCTGATAATTACTTTGTTATTAACTGGAAGGCCAGACTTGCTTGTCTACCTCCCCTTTTAGAAGTGAATCATGTTCTGATATTAAAATGACCCTAAGCTTAGATCTCAGGTTTCCTTTCCAGCTGGACTAATGGGGCTTGTAGGAGGGAAGCCAAACTTCCATGACTGCTAATTATCCTCAGATTGGATTAATAAAAGAAAATTACTTAACTACCCATCCAAAGATGGAGAGTTAGCTGTACCTTTGAAAAGACTTGCCAGCTGCTAACAAGGTAGTTGAACTGGATTTGCCTTTTTTAAAGATACCTTGGGTATATCCCCTGAGTACTGTATGCAGAAGGATTCATCTTTGTGTGCACTCTTTGCTGGAACGGCTCAGCAAAATCTTAGCTGGCAAGTTGGCCACCTCAGTAGATGTCTTTGGAGCTAAACCAAGGACTGTGTTTCCATCTACAAGCCTAACCTATGGCCTGGGGATGCCATTGGGGGTTTAAAGTAATTTTTTAAGGGGTTTATCTTCAGAAAAGGAAGGTGAGCTGTTTGAACTTCTGTCTTGCAATTCTTTTCTCTTTAAGCAATACAGCAGGAGTGAATTGCAGTGGGGTTAGAATTTTTTCCAGCCATAAGAGCAAACAGTGCTCAGACAGTGCTGAAGGAGCACTTTCCATGATGGTGCTCCTGTGAGGGAATTGCATTTAATTATTTTAAAATATTGAAGCAAAGAATTGTGTCCAACCTCTCAAGTGACTTACTACCCACTATTCTTCATATAATTTGAGGAGCCAATGTCCATGTTTCTTAGGAAGGCAAATAAGAACTGTCTTCATATCCTTGGCATCTGACAGATGCTCAGTTTTACCATTACATAGCTGAGCTACTTTATAAAACCTCCCCAGCCTGCATCTTCTGTCTGACACGTTTTGGTAGTGTTTATATGAAAAACCTGCAGCCCTTTTATTTTTAACTCCTGTGTTAATGATGGGGATGCTCAGGGAGAAATTCCCTCCTTCCTTTTTTTGCTTTTGCTGTGAAAAAATAATAAATACTTGTCAGCCTAACAAGATTTAAAGTGCCTCCCCTGCTCTGCAACATTTAATTCCTAAGGTGTCTTTGTAACTGCACTTTGTTGTTCTGAACAGAATTTCTCAAACAGTTTCTATCACATCAACTTGTGATAAGTCTAGTCTGACCTTTTGGACTTACTTTTGGCTTGGGGCATTGTTTTTCAGTCACTGCCTGCTTCCTTTCTGTCCCAACTAGGAGCTGAATAGACCTAGAGGGTGCTGGTGGTGCTTTTAGGTGGGTACACCTGAACCTCTCACTGCAGTGAGCTAACAAAAGAAAATGAGAATGGCTCTTTGAATTCAAAAAGCTTTATTAGAATGTCAGCTAGAATACTTAATTATCTTAATTAGAATTCAAAGCTGTGAAGAGCATTCTTAAATATTTAAGCGCTCTTTGCCCTTGTCCATTAAGTCTCTTCCTGTGCACATCTTTTTTTCCAATTCTTAAGTCAACCCAGCCATGTTTTTGGGAGTTATTGCAAGCTCTGAGCTGCCCCTCATCCAGAGTTGTCCCCACAGGATGTTCACTCCCTGCCCCTCTCAGCAAGTTTTAAACCTCTCTGATGAGCCTTTCATTGCCAAGTTTCTGCTCTTGGCCCTTTCTGCTGCCTGAGCACCTTCTGTTCCTGGAGCTCTGTGCTGTGCAGTCTCAGGCACAGCCAGCCCAGAACCCTCTTCATCCTCTGCTGTCAGCCCTGCCCACCCCAGAGTCTGTCTCCTTGACCATGGGAACTGAGAAACCACCTGGCACAGACCCACAGCAAAGGCTGGGGCACATTTGGATGGGTTTTGCCCATACCTGCCCAACCTTGCCTGCTTCTTGTTTGAGCTGGAGAGTTCCTTCTCCATGAGAGAAACACCTACCATGGTCCTCCAGGGCTGTAAATACAGACTGCACAAGCCCACTGAACTCAGCAGAGCTGGGATATTTATGTGTGAGAGAATTTTCCATAAGCAAAGTGGAAAATCCATTAGTCTTTGCATGTTTGGTGCCTGAGATTAAAAAATTGGGACAGGTCTTCATAACTGTTATTGATACATTTCATGCAGGGTTGGCACTGTACAAACAGCTCTTCCTGTGTCTGATTTCAATTTTTTTTTTTTAAATTACATTTCTTTAATCTTCAATTTCACTCAGGGTTTTGGTTTTTTTCTTTTGCATACACAGATATAGGATGATGCTTTTACTTCTTCTCAGAAGTACTGAGTTGGTTCTGAGTTTCTCTGTATGATACCAAATATTCTCTTCAATATAGATGAACCTGTTGCTCTGCAATACATTTATTAACTCACAATGAAAAACTTTTTTGTTGTTATTTTAATGGGAGTCTTTCTTTTCTGTAAAGATGTTGTTTAAAAGCATGTATTTGAAATGAGATTTTTATTGTAACTGCTCCAAGAGGACCCTCATAGCCTTGACATCTGAAGTCTTCCAGAAGCAGCTAAGTGGGCTCTGTGTTTGAAGTGGCAGCACAATGCAAAGATGTAGCAGGAGGGAAATGTATTGTGTTAATTCTAACAAACTTCAAGAAACTTATTATATCTATGGAAGTTCTTCACATCTTTGGTTCAGAGGTGTCAGGTATAAAGAGCGTTGAAATCAAGGACAAAGATGCCAACAAAGGCTTGTGTAAGACGGAGGACCCAGACCTCCTCAGGAAAGTGAGACAACTTCTCTTGGGCTTCTTTCAGAGAAATAACAATAATAACAATAATAAAAAGCCACTCAGCAACATCTCTGAACACAAAGGCTGAACAAGTCTGTGTCCTGTGAGACTGAAAGGATTATTTAATAGGTAATTAAACATAGTCAAGGACAGTTATCATACGAGGTAGAATCTGTGTTTGTGACTTTGGTTGCTGGCTCAGGTCACCACTTGTCCCTAGACAGACAAGATCAGGCTGTGAGTGCCCATTATATTTAGAGAGAAATTATTGACCTTCCTTGCCTATGAGTTTGGTTTTTTTTAGCGATATTTGATGTGGGTTTTATGAGTAACAAACTTTCAAGAATACATCTATTATTTGGCTGTAAAAATGGGAAAAAATCAAGAGAACTTAGACATCTTCTTGTTGTCTGCTTAACTTAATCTTTGACTCATCTTAAAACTTAGAGCTGAAGAGCCCAAATATTGTCTAGAAAAATAAATTTCCAGAGAGTGGATTTACAAAGGCACTGACTTCCAAAGAGCATTTGCTGTCTTGTCTCTGCAAACTATTGACAATTTACTGATGCTATTCAATTGATGACTGTGCTACATATCACAGGTCTTAGCCAGTTTTTTTTAAAATTATTTTTAATGCCATATGCAAATAATTTGGCTCAATAAGTGTGCTAATACAAAGCCCCTATGAAACTAAGCTTTTGTTCTCAAGCAAAGATCAGTTGAATTGAGACCTCTATGACAGACAAGAATTCATAATGCTTTGGCTTCCAATTCTTTGTTGAAATCTTCTTGGTTCCCAGAAGGATTTCTTTGTGTTTAGTTATGTTTGAATCAATTTGCCTGTATTGTGATCCTTCAAAAAAAAAGCCCAAAGCCAAAACAAAACCAAAAAAACCCCACCCCCAAACCCAGCTTCTTTTGTAAAACTAATTTCTGATCATCTACTGCTATCCCATCTGTTTGTCATCTACAGAAATGTTTACATGAGCATCTAGAACATTGATAAAATATTAAATAATATTGAGCCAAGAGTTAGTCCCTGGGGAAATCTGCTGGGAAAAGCCCCACCAGTTCCTATCTCCCACTAATGTGATTACACACACAATGTGAAGTTGCCTTTTGATATCAGTATTTACAATTTCAGCATTAATGTCCAACAATCAAGCTGTACCTGACACTTGGGATTTCTTTGTTTCAACTTGCCTTCTTTATTATGCTGAATTCTTGAAGTTTATAAAGTTTTCATTGAATTTTATACTCTCCATTATTACTTGTCTGTATTTTCAACCCATCTGAAACTCTTTGCCATTTCCTGCTCTCCTTTTAATTTTTTTTTTTTTAGTGAAGTATTTGTATTTTTATGTGTTTTTTGCAGATCACAACTTTTTACACGTTTGCTGGGTTTGGGGGGTTTTTGCTGTCAGGTGAAAGACCTTTACTTTTTCCCCAAAAACTCTGTATTTTTTTAGGTAGCTGCAGGCCATGTCCAGCAGTGCTTCCTCATGATAGATCAGCTTTCCTTCCTCTACCTTAGGCAGTGATTTCCATAGAATTGTTCACTCTGTTGTCTCATCACATCTGGTTGTGTGCTCAGATGTCAGTGTTTTACTGATCATAACCCTGAGTATTCAGAGACCTCAGAGTCTGGGTCAGAATATCCCAGAGGACTGAGCCATAGGGTGGGCACCTGCCCATGAGGAGCTGAATTAAAACCTAATAATGATTTTAGAGAGGGAAACAGCATTAAATACATTTCCTGTGCTTATGGGTAGAAGGTGTCTTTTCTGCCTGGTAGAGATATATAGAGATAGTATAGATGAGATATAAGAAAAAGTTATCTATTTCTTTACCTATTCCAGATGTAAATACTTTAAAGACAGTAGTCAGGTGTATGGCTCAGCTAGCATTTATCTGGAAGGAATATTTTGCATAACATTTTCACTAATAATTATTTACACCCTCCTCCAGAGCTGGGAATCCAGCTGCACTTCTCACTGGAATGCACAGACAGCGTTAACAATCCTTGTGCCAGGAAGATTTTCCTACCCTCCTTGTATTGCCAAAGGATTTATTATCCTTTACAGCCAATACTTCATGGATTTGTGTTATGAATGTTTGTTGTTTAGAATTTGTCACTGAGGAAAGGCCAGTTCCAGACGTGGCGCTCTAGATTTGTGATGCCGTGCAAAGCCCAAGTTATTTTTCATAATTATTAATATTGCTTTGGTGACAGTCCAAAGGTGAGTTGTATCTGCTCATCTCCAAATGACCCTGTGAAGATGAGCAACATTTGTAATGATTTTGGTCAGTGGCTTCTTAGCTGCTCTAAGTAATTTCAGAGCCCAGCCAAGGGATTTACGTTTCCATAAACAGATTCCACCCACAGAAACTGAGCATGAGGGATCTGGAAGAACTGGCTGTTCTATCAGTGTGTCCAGAGTTTCCAGCACAGGAATCAGTACAGCTTGTCTGTGAACTGGGAAGACACCCCAGGTGGTGACATATAAAAAGGACACCGAGCATTTCCTTTCTTTCAGAACCTCTCTCTCTCCTGATGGCATTGGGTGATGCATTTTAAAGTTGTGGGGTTTTGGTCAGAAGTTTTTCTGAAATAATTTTGTTGAATGTATTTCACTGGATTAATTAAAATAAAAGCCCCAAAAACAACCAGAAAAACCAAACCAGATACTTTTCTCTTCTTTATATGAACTTTTAAAAATCCTTTTGTTCAGAGTTACTGAATGCTTTGGATTTGCTTTTTTTGGGCGAGGGAGGGGCAGGGGACGTGGACACAGACACATGAATGGAGGATTTTAATTTTTAACACTAACCTTACATATTACCAAGCTCAATAAAACCTTCTCAAAAAGGGTTGCAGAATTGAAATAGGGTTTTTAGATCTGCAACTGAGCAGGCTTCACCTTTGCTGATGGGAACAGCTGTGGTTTGCTCCTGCTCCTAAATGAACTCTGAAAAGTAAGTATTTCCATGGGGCAGTCCAAACAAAGGGCTTTTTTTGGGGAGGGACAGAAATTGTTTTAGATGCTCTTTTAGGGAGACTGGGTGATGATTTACCTACTGGGGTACAAAACCTTCAGGAACTGACAGCACCCACGTTTGGAGGAGAGACTGTGTTGGCCTGACTGGACCTCAGCACACACATCACCTGCTCACTGTTGCACTCCTTTGGGAGTACCTGATAGTGCCATTCCCAGAGGTCCTGAAGATTGGAGCAGATGAAAAATCTGTGGCATTTGTGGCATAAGAAGAAAAGCAGGTGTTGCTGCAGGTCTTGCAGTGGGAAAGATACCTGGAGTGTTTCCAGTATCCCAGGGACATCCTGTATAAATTAATGGGAGGTTGTAGGAATACCATGTGGGTGAGGCAGAATTGGCTGCTTTGGAGGTTACAAAAAATTTACTAAAGTAAATGCCCCAAGCTGGCATTTGCTGTCTTACAGGAGAAAGTCCTGGGAAGATTATTCTTTAATACTGCCAAGATAGGGGATGACACCTGGGAAGTTTCTTCAGGATCCATCCCTGGGGACAAGCCACATAGCCAGGGCAGCAATGTGAGTCCCCTCCTGTGCCAGCAGAATGAAGGAGGAGGAGGAAAAAGACTGTCCTGGCTTTCCAGTGGGGAGGAGTAGGAGTATTTGTAGTGTGTGTGCTTAGGCACACAGCAAACCTAGAGTGGCTCAGTAGAGCTCTGTTGGGAGCCACAAGCTGTTCCCAAGGCAGGCTGCTTTGGGAAAACATCTTCCCAGCAAGCACAACCACTTGACTAGTCAGGAGCTAGAGGAAAGCTGCAGGATGTGCAGCATTCGAACCACCTGCCCAACAAACAGAAGGAGGAATCTTGCACCAGATGTGATGGACAGCCCAGGAAAGGGAGAAGCTGTGGATTGCCCTGATGCATTTGGGGTTTTTTCAGAACCTTGAGAGGATTTTCCTTGGAAGACTTTCACCCTAATGTTTATATTTTCTGTCATCTCATGTTTCTGCTTATGATTATTCACAGCAGCTCAAGGATGAGTTCAGCAAGACCCCTGGGGCTGTGGTCACTTCCCTCAGGAGATGTTCCTGCTCTTGGAGGCAGTTTTATGGTTCCTGGGGAGCTCAGCTCCCCCCTCTAGAGCAGCCCACTGGGGGTCCAGGTGCTTTCTGCTCCTGCTCTGTCAGCAGGGATTTGAGAAGATGAGTTTTTTTCCCTGGTGAAATAGATGGACTACATTTGACATTTAAATTGTCATCCAGAATTAACCTGCCACTGATATAACAGGAGGAGGACAGGGCAGCTTTCTCTTCTAGCTATGCCCCCTCCCTGGATTTTCCTCCAGAGGCTTCAGTTTCTCCTCTGTATCCTCCCTCTCCAACTTTGCATCAAGCCAGACCAAAAGAGCAGCAATACCTATATGAACATTCAATTAGTCCCATATTTAAATCTTGTCACTGTGACCTAGTGAATTATGCAAGGGGCTGGATACCAGAAATCAATTGAGCTCTAATTCCCAGCCCTGGCACCGGATCTCTCAGCATATTGCTATAGGCAAGTTATTTCAGCACATTTTCTCTCTCCATTTCTTCCCTATAAATTGCACATGTTAACGTTAGGTGATGCAGCAGCATCACAGATGTCCTGAGATACTTGGGTAGAGGAATTACAGCAGCACATCCCACTCTTACATTGTGTGCCCAGGTCTTTGCATCTGATGTTTATTTAAAAATGCATCCACAGCGAAACATTTGCCAAACACGGGATGATTCAGGCTTTGTCTAACTTCTATTAAAGATACAAGGTCTGGGGAAAATCTTTCAAATTATCATATGAAAGACAGTTTAAGATGAAGAGGAGGTTATAAGAGGGAAAAACACTCAGTATTTTCTATCCCAAAATGCTAAGTTATCACTTACATGCAGTCCAGCACGATGGCAATTCAGAGCTGTGGGGGTCCTTATCTCCCGTGGCTCATGCAGAAATTATTGCAAACGTTGTTAAAAACAGACTGAATCCAGCGTGAGAGGCTGCAGCAGTGAGAAGGGTGCCATCACATGAGGGCCTTAAGATTTTTTTGAAGTTTTTTTCCCACCTTGATGAAATGTTTTAAAGAATGGCTTTGTAAAAAGCCAGCGCCAAGTCTACAGTGCTCTTCAGTGAAGAATTCGTAATGCAAAGGAAATTTAAGCATGATAGAGAAAAAGAAAGTATTATTGCAGTTTACAAGGCTTTCATGTTGGTTTCTTAGGAACGTTAGGTGAGTACTTTGTCTCCTATTTGCTCTCTGTTGCTTCCAACCTGGTTCTTCCCATCAAACTGCACTCAAAAGTTAATCGCTGCACTTGGCAGTTGTTACCCACTAATGGAGGAACACAGGTGACTAAATGTTATTTATATAAAAAAGTACTGGAAAATATTTACTTGTGATTGGTATTTCCTGAATGGTTTAAAATATCATCTGAGACAAGGTTCTGTTCAGCTGTTCTCCAGTGTGGTATTTTCATGGTGCAGCATTTGTGAGGCGTGGGAGAGCCAAAATGGGAACTCATGGAAGGCAAAGTCTTTAAGCTGCTTAGGTGGCTGCATGAAGTATCTTGGAAAAAGCACAGGGCAGGGAGGGAAGAATAAATTATGTGGTTTAACTGTCCTTAATTTCAATTAAAGATGATAACTGGAAATGTGTTTAGTCTGATAACTTCCCTCTAATGAAGCATCCTTTGTGTGTAGCTTCCAGGGATCCAAATTTACTGTCTACATTGCTGAAACCTCCTCGTGTCACGCAGACCTTGTTTGCATGTCCTTTCCCTCCAGCCCTTGGTGGAAACTTTCATCTGAATGTAAAATCCTTTGCTGTGAGGTGATTCATTGGGTAGGATATATAATGCTCTCGTTGGTCTCTAAATGTTTCAGCCAACTGATAAATAATCAAGAACCTTGAATGTTCCTTTCTGTCTGTCTGTCTCCTCAGAGTGCTTTGTTTGACTTGCAGTAATTTATGGAGAGTGCATTAAAGCCAATCACTGCAATGTCACAGACATGAATTACCACAGTACATTCTGTCACTTGGTGGCTTTTTCAGTGCCAGGCCACAGACTTACCCCAGAGTAGGGTGTGTTTGGGCTTGTTGCTGTTGTCACTTTGCTCCTCTGCATTTTTAAGTGTCCTAATTAAAGAGTAAGACTGTAAAAAAATCAAAGCTTTACACATTCTTCCAAAATCCATTCCCAATGAGGGCTCTTTGGGTTATTGTTGGTTGGCTATAGCCCCTTTTTTCTTTCCCAGCCTTATAATCTTAAGTACCAACTTTTTGACTTTGATACCTTTGTTATTGTTTTCTGATTGCCCAGGTGAATGCAATGAATGTCTGTGGAGCCAGGTCCTTGAAGAAGAGCTCTGCAAATTGGGTTTTTTCTCCTGGAAGGTCAGTCACAGAGCCTCAGCCTAGGTTGGCCTGCCCTCCTTTTGCCTCCTGGCAGTGCTTGCATGTCAAATGATTGCACTCTTGAACCGTGAACTCCAAGGCCTGTGCTCCCACTGCTGCTTGGCAGGAGGAAGTGATTTTCTGTATGGAATTAAAGAGCCTCCTCTCTTCCTCTGATTTAAAAAAATCATTTTAAAAATACTTTTCCACCCCACATCTTCTGAAGTTAGCGCTACACCCTGCAAGGCTGGCAGCCTCTGAAAACAATTAGAAAGAGACCCTTGAAGGCAGGATCTGGACAATCTTGCAAGAGACATAATTCTAATCTCATAGAATGTCTTGGCACACTGGGTGAAAACAGGCTTTTTCCCTGGGATGAGAAATGATTAAAGCCAAATTCTATCTTGTGGTGATTATGGAACAGGCTGAAGTACAACACGAGGCATAGCTAAATTGGTTGTCTTAATTCATGGTCTAATAGACTCTAAAATACCTCTCTGAATCAGGACAGGAGAGATCATCTATTTGGGTGTCATCTGCATGCATGTCCTGACCACCCTGACCTGACTTGCATCCCCAGGAGCCTCTTCCTGCGGCTTGGCTTTGGCCCACTGCCCTTCCTGGCATCTGTGGCTGTCCAGCACCTGCTCCTGCCTCCCCACACACACAGCACACACTCTTCACTGCCCACTGGCTTCTCCTCTGCAGCCTCTCCCTTTGCAGGCAGATGGCTTTGGGCAGGACATCCCACCCTCCTGTCTCCCCACGGGATGCTGCTTTATACTCTGGCTGCACACCTACACGCTGCTGCCTCTTTTGGCAGCCTTTCAAAAAGCTCTTCAAGGACAAAACTCCCAATATGCAAGAGATAATCCTGAAAAGGAGAGTCCCCTTCCTCTCATTTAATGTCATCCTAATACATCAGAATGAATACAAACAATTGTACAGTCATTTTAACCTCTGCTTAATTTCTGCCAAGCCTCACTGGTTTGAGATAGGCTGCTGGGACCCCACCAGCCCTTTGAAGAACAGGAGGTTTCACACAGGGATCACACTTTGTTTCTAAGGCAGCAACAAAGCATGTTGCTCCTGGTTTTCATCAGAATCATTAGCCAAAACTATGGAATTTGGCAAAGCTGACTCGGGAGAGAAAGCCCAGGAGATTGTTGGCACGGTATGAATTTACAGATTAAGTGTACAGGGTCAGTTCCTAGGTACCCAAGCAGAACCAAACACAAGAAGTGTTCTGTCACTCACATTTTTACAGCCTTCTGAGAGTTTCTAAAATCTTCTGATTTTTCTGAGGTTCCTTTTGTATGTTTATATGTTGAAGTGGAGTCCCTTCAAGGACTCTGTAGGAAAACAATCTATGCTTACATTCCTTTCTCAAGATGAGACATTTGATGGACTTTTGCCCCCACCAGTGTGGATGGAGAGGTGGTAACTTCTCCATCCAATCCAGGGGTAATCCCTGGAAAACTATAAAACCCAGGTTGTAAATAAACTTGCTCTCTTTTTCCTGCCTCCGAGCTCACTGGGTTCTGTGCCTTCATTTCTGCATCATATCGTTTCAGTGTTCCTGATTAAAACTCCAGACTCTCTTGTCAGCATTGCACCCCAACCCCATCACTTTAGGTTCCTTTCCACACCTGAGGGTTGAATGATGAAGGATTTGGGCTCCTTTACCTGCCAGGCTCAGGTTTTATCCACCTTGTCCAGCAAAAATCCTTCCCAAACACCCAGAAAACACCTTCATCTGCTGTTCCTCAACCTCGACAAAACTCAAACATGCCTGGATTTCAGGTGAGGATGTGCCTTTGTCTTGGCTGCAGGTTTGTTTGCACATCAGTAATGAGTGTATGCAAATCTGGGCACTGAGGACATTTAGTGTGCTTTATAAAACCATAAATCACTTAAAACTGGGAACAAAGGAGCTGATTTCCTAGCAGAGGGCTTGACTTGCCCTTCTAGGTCTGTGCTTGCAGTCTGTTGTTCAGCCCAAAGCCATCTCTGCTACACAGCTCACTCTGTAAGGGTAGAGGTGAAATAAGGAGCACAGGTATCACCAGCCATTTGATTGATGCAAGCCTATGCCCAAATCTTGCACGTCTGGGTTCTTTTTTGGTTGTTAGAGTTTTGTTTGGTTTTCATGTTATGTTTTTGTGCAGGGTTTTTTTTGTGGTTTGTTTTTTGTTTGTTTGTTTTTAAGATAAACACACACTGACCTTGGTCACTGAGATCTGTAGCAGTAACTACAGGGACAGGACTAACAGGGACAAATACAATCTGGAGCTTTGCTCTTGTGGCTGTATCAGTTAAATGTGGCCTGGTACCCTGATTAAGGAGCTGTGGTGTTCAGAAGTCACTTGGCAATCAGTGGGTTAGCTTTCATCATCTTTGTGCCCGACAAGGGTGTGAGTGAGGAGGAGATGTGGCAATGAGATAAGGAGAAGCTTTTAATTCATTTGGTAGGTGACCTAAATTCAGCCCCTGTGGCCATCATGTCAATCCCACAGACTTGTCTGCTAGATTACTGATGTAAGTAATGGTGACACGTGTATTTATCGAATATCCTTCTCTGTGGCTTCAGGAAGGACATCTCAGGGGGAAAAAAATTTACTTGGAGATTTAGTGATACTTGTCATCAGTTCTGTTTTCCATGAACTCTGGTTCATCCTAGCACTGAGAGAGCATCTGACAGTGCGTGCCACAAAAATGCAGCATATTTATCCTGTGAGGACAGCTTCTGTTAAGGGAGATCAGACATCTCTTCTGCTGCTGAGGCAGCAAACATGCAGAATTGGTACATGAATTACTGAAAATAATGGAAAATGCAGAAGTGGTGCCTGTACAGAGGTTGGAAATCCCAGGTCTTTGTGCAGGATCAGAGCTTTTATCAGGGCTGCACAATCATGCATCTCTCTCCTTCCTTTCCCCTCAGCTTTAGGTTTCCTCCTGTGCTGCAGCAGTTTTGGGAGGTGAGGTGATGTGTCCCATCTCCTGCTCTGAAAGAGGTGTCTGAGCTCCTGGGTCATGAGAAAATCTGTGCAAAGTCTCCTCCCCTGTGCTCCATACCTAAGGAAAAGCTGAGACTGCTCAGGGAACTTAAGCTCAGAAAGACCTAATTTGCAGATCCCAACAGGCATGTACATGACATAGATGCAAACCTGCGCAGTCCTGCTGAGATGACAACATTTCTGAGCACAGCAGCAGAACTCCAGATAGCTGGGTAATTACAGTGGCAAAAATTATGTGTTTATGGCCCTTTAGGAGCCTCAGGTGATAAATGTTCTGTGGATTGCAACTCCCACATTTGAGTGCCCACACTCTGTCCAGGTATCCTGTGGTTCCTCGTGCCCTCAGTGACACTTTGGGCATGCAGGCTGCTCTAGTTCTGAATTAACTTCTCCAAAGTAATCCCAGTTTTCCCATCTCCTTTCCACAGGTCAGTCCAAGCTCAGCAGTGACTCAGCAGCACACCTGCCCTTGCACACGTGACTGAGCAGCTCCTGCTGTGTGCTTCATCTCCAGCACTGCTACTTCCTAAAGTTAGAAGCAAATAAAAGTCATGCTTCATGAAAAGTAAACTTTTATAATTTTAGATCTTCAGCACCACCTGGTCTTCCATCCTTCTCCCCTAACCTCTTCCTGGATAACATTTCCTGTGCTGATTGTATTAGTGTCACATGGAGTGAAATGCAGTCAAAAGCTAATCTTTTTTGTGATTGAATATTAGATTCTTCATTTCAACAGGCTCTCAGAAACAGCTTTTTGTCAGACTGATGGAAGATGGCAAGGATGGAAGAGAACTTGAGGGAAAAGTACATGTCTCTTCCCAAGGGCTTTATTCTCTTTTTCTTCATAGCTTTTACATTATGGCAGATAGTATAATTTAGAGTTGTAATTTCAAAAAAGATGTTCATTACTGACAAGGCAGCTTGACCAAATCTTCCTCAGAAAACACTTAATTGACAGTGTTTAGGACTGACAACACACCTGAGGTGGATTACCAGCAATTCATCCTTGAAGCAGAAGGAAAGGAGCAGGACAAAATGAACAGAAAGAAAAAAAGCTGCAGGATCTAAAATGGTGTAAACATACAACTGAATAATACTGATCCTGTGCTTCCTGAACCATCTTTAGAAGTGTATAAAACTACATATTAAAATCCATTAATTGCTATTTTTTGCAGGATGAGGATCCAGGACAAACACTGCTGCTCCTCAGGCAAAGGCAGTCCTTTACCCCTTATGCAGAAGGGGGGATCTTTCCAAAGGACCAGTCCTTCCAGAATTTTCCATTCCTATCTTAAAACAACCTTTGCTCTTTCTTCTTTTAATAGCTCTATGGATTTCTCTCCTCTCCCTACTCCCAAAAGAAAATATTTGCATGCAGGTTAGGAGGGGTGATGTCCAGAAAGGACCTGACAGTTAAAGCAAAATGGTGCAAGTAAAATATAATATAGCAACACATAATACCTGTCTCCAATCACCACCCAGTTCTGGAGGGTCTGACTTGGATTATGTCTCTCCTTGCACTTTATGAGTCCTCTTTATCTACATGTTTGCTGCTGCTCAGCCTCAACCATTGTACTTTTTATGTTAGGTAAAAGAAGGAAAGGATACACTCTGAATCCTGGTTATTTCTGTTTAGCATGGGAGGGACGATTAAAGATAAAGGCTCAGAACTGTCCTCTCCCAGAAAAGTAACTTGGTTTTGCTTGTGCTGCTGTCTAGAAAATAATGTGGGATTTGGGATGTTGATGAGAATACTGGGCCAGACAGTCAGCATAGCAAAGGGTCTCTGCTTTGCCAGCTCACAGTTAAAGCTCTAGCTGTGAATTTGGCAGGTGAAGGGGAGAGGGACCAAAATGTCTTTCCTCTGCTGTTTGTGTGCCAACTGTGTTTGTGTTTAATGTAGGTTTTAACACTGATACACAGGAGGAAAGGAGGATTCTGTCCAAAGACCCTGAGGAGATGGAGCTTCTTCCCTACAAGCCTGGGTGAGGATCCTCAGGAGAGGTGAGCTCTCAGTTGTGTCCCTGTGTGCAGCATCCTCTGTGAGTTTGCACTGACCTGACTTTCTGCTCTGTGAGTGGTTTTTTTTTGTGGGGGTGCCCTGATCTCTCCCTGTCAGCAGGAGGCAAGGCAGCTTCTGGATTCACTCCCTGCAGAACAAAAGTCTCAAAACAAAACACTATGTCACCTAATTGCCAGAGCTGAAATTATTTATGGACCTGCCCTTTGGAGTCAGAGTCTCAAACTTCTTTAATTACCTTTGGGGATCTGTGCACAGGATACCATGGTGATGAGAATAATATTTGGAATTCAAGTCTTGTCTAGTGTGCTTTAGCAGCTGGAATGGGCAAGCAGCTGATTATGACCATAACAGAAAAAATGCCAGAAACCTACATGCACAGAGTTTGGAGTGCTGGCTTTTTAATCAGATGCATAAAACTCTGGTTATCTTTCTTAAAGCCCTTCTGGAAACAAAATTTGGAATGAAAGCTCCTGTTCAATATTCAATGTCCTTGTGCAGTGTGAATCTTTACCTATAAAGCTCCTCACCAAAGGAGCAAAGACTAGAATGTAAATTGAGTTGTTGTCTTGATACTGCTATCTGGAGCATTAATATACATCCACTAAAGACCAAAAACTGAGCATGCAAATTATTCCCATTACAAGTCCATACCAAGATTGCTGAAATTAGTCTGAATCTATCATTGCTTGATTCAAACTTCATAAAACCTCTGGGGCCAACTTAAATGTTTAAGGTGATTTGTTTCTCCAGGGAAGCCATCCAGACTCATTAGCAGAGCATGGCAATTGTCAGAACCAATGATATCTGGAGGCAGTTGCTGTTTTCCAACTCACCTCTAAGGATCCACTGAGGCACAGCCACCCAGGGCTCTCCATAGGGTGAGGTAAGGCTTGGAACCACAGACAGCCCACACTCAGCCAGATCATAGCACAAATCTCAGCCTCAGCCACGTGGGATCCATCTGAGCAAACAAACTGGTTGTCTCGTCTTGCTTTGGCACCACGAGGAAATTGGCACATTCAAGGCATGATTCATCTTGCCCTAAAGCTGATATCTAAAATAAGTCAGCTGAGCACGCTGTAAAAGTGCCTGTTTCACTTCATGGCTACAAAGGATAGGAGGCTCAGTGAGGCACAGATGTCTCCAGCGTGGATGTTTTGAATTAGATGAATCCTGTCTACGCTGCATTTTTTAAAAATGCCTTGTGTGATGGATGCTCAGGTCTCAAATTGGAAGTACAAGTTCAATTATAAAGTACAGTGTCCTCAAGGGCCCTCAAAGTAATGCATTTGCTCTGAGTTCAACCCTGACCCAAAGCCCTGATCCATCTTTTCCTAGTATTTAGTGACTATAACTTGACAGAGACTTCACTGTTTAGTCTTCTCTTATCACTTTCATTTAGCAACTGAATTCAAAGACTTAATTGATATTTTTAGAGTTTACTCACATAACTTAAAAATTATTATTTAAAATTATTCATTAAAACTGGACCAGGTAGCACAGACATTTCCCCATTCTTCTCAAGAAGAGCTCCAGGACTTGTAACAATAAAAACATGTCTTTGCTCCAAAGGGCTCTTTTCTTCATTTTTTTTCTCCTTTTTCTTGTGTCATCCATAACGTTTTGATTGTACCACAGCTCAGAGGAGAAGTTTTTTTGCGTCGTTTGGAACATCTTGAGCTTTGATTTCTAATCAATTTGCACTAACAGCTATTGAAACCAGTATAACAAGCCAGGCCTTTTCTGTCTCTTTCTCTTTCTTACATTTGGAAAAATAAATCTGAGCAGCGACGTGAGTCTTGTATAATCACTCTTCCATTTGTATTTCTAGACTTGTCAATCTGGCAAGCACCACAGAGAAGGATTAAAAGCTTTCTCCTTCTCTCTCAATCAGAGATTTCATTTGCTTCCGTGTTTTACAGTAAATATAATCAGTTCAGCAGGAGATGGTTTTGTTCTCTGCAGTGATGCCTTCCTAGTCCTTATTAGCAGCCCGGATGGGAAGTCAAGTGACAGGAGCCCCCCACCCCGAGTGCCACTGCAGCTGTAGGCAGAGATGGGGCTGCAGACCCTGTGGGGCACCTGAAAACCTTTCTCCCCAGCAGGAAACCCAAAGATCTCTACTCCTCCAGTTCTGGTTGGGGTTTAGGGGCTCCAAACAAGAGCTGGAGTCAGACTCAACCACCTTCCAGGTGGGAGATGGTGATGCCATAAATCAGTTGCCAAAAACAGACGGTGCAGATTAACCTGAACTCCTCTTTCGTCCCAAATGTGGGGTCTCTGGGAAGCTCCTCCAACCAGACACAGTCCAAGGGTTTTGCTCTTTTGCCCTGGAACTGGCCCCAGTTTGGTGGGAAGGGGAGGTGCTGGATCATGGCAAGGCTTGGTTGTGGGATGGAGGAGCCTGGACTGAGGTGTGGATTGAAAATTATTTAACTTAGTGTAAAGGAGAGAAAGAAAGGAATTTTTGAGTAGTGAAGAATTGTATGGTGGGCATTTAGCTATCTCTGAATTTAGACAGCAGCAGAGCAGAGAGTTTAAGTATTGCTTTCTGTGCATTTAAGCACCTGAATTCCACTGGCACCTCACTTAATTTGTCTTTGTCCTTTTTTTCACCCTTACCTTCAGGCTCTCTGCCTTGATTTCCAACACATAAACACTACACAAAATACAATAAAAAGAAATTGGAAACACTTTGGTTAAGCCTTGATGACAGCTGGTATGTAAATGCAAAGACTTCAGACTGTCTCTCAGTACAGAGCAACCCTTAGCACTTAGTTGTTTATAACTTTTGCATGGTCAGACCCACGGATGCACAGTGCTTCAGTGCTTTCTCTGATTGCTTCATTTCTCAGCATCTGAATTTGAGAGCATTGTCTGGTTTCATGCAGTGTAAGTCCTTTGCCAATCCTTCATTAAGCAAAAAGCAAACCTACCCCTAAGCCCCAGGGATTTGTTTTTTCCCCCCTATATCTTTTCCAACAACTTTAATCCCTTTATGAGGACAAAATTGTATAATTTTTACTTACTGACTTTGCAAAAGTCAACCATAGAGTTGATCTTTCTATTCTTTCTTGTTGTCACCACTAATAAATATTCTGTGGTGGGGCCTGAGCTGACAGTTGTGATGAAGAGACAGGGTGGCACAGAAATGCTTGATCCTCTGTGGCTGTGCTGACAGCTGGTGTGGACTGGCACAGCTCCAGTGGAGATCTGGCCCCTGGTCCTGGATTCATACAGGGAATCCATCTGCAAAGGCAGAAGCCATTTTACAGACTGCATTTTCCCTTCAGCCTGACAGGTTTTAATAGCTGATATCAGGGTGCTGTTGCACCATAAAAAGTATAGTAGAAACTCATAATTAAGGGCAACCTTGCTTCATAAAACTCTTAACTTAAGCAAAGAACAAACGGGCATCAGAGGATGCAAGGGAAAGGCAGTCTGGTTTTCCAGGCAGGTGAGGTTTTCAGCATTGTGCTGCTGCTGTCCAAAGGAGAATGGTTCAAGTGAGGAGCTGAGGAGCTCTCCTCGCCTGACAAGTGAGGAGAGGCTGCTGATGCAGCTGGGCAGCCAGCATCCCATCCCGGGCAGCCAGCATCCCATCCCATCCCGGGCAGCCAGCATCCCATCCCATCCCGGACAGCCAGCATCCCATCCCATCCCGGACAGCCAGCATTCCATCCTGGACAGCCAGCATTCCATCCTGGACAGCCAGCAT